>PNEQ01085846.1:0-23785 GCA_003012365.1 Medauroidea extradentata | reverse complement strand
CCCGCCGCAGCAGTCCTCTTGTATCGCCAACACTGCTCCGCAGGTAGCCGCCTGCCGCCTCACAGTAGACTTTGACGTCACCAAGATGTCTTCACCAGTCTCTCTCCACAGGCGTAGCACCTTCCTCTAGCACTTCCAATAGCGAACTCTCTTCAAATGTGCCGATTCTGTGCTTTTATACTAGCCCAGACAGTCGGTTCTTCCCCGCATTACAGGGGGTCTAAAAATAGATATTTCATCATGTTTCGGACGTGCTTGCAGTCACGTCGGCCGCCCTCGAAGGGTTAAGACGCAGTTGGGACAGGTATCTATGACGTAGTTTAGGCGGGTTTTCCACTATGAGCCACCCGGGCTTTGAATCATCGGCCAGCCCTCAAGGTGTTACGAAACAGCCGCCGACCACCGGCCTCCAGGAACATGGCACGCAACAATACATTTACAACGAAGAGTCATGGGTCGAGGCAGAGAGAGAGGTTGGGTAATCATGGCCGCATTCGGGGTTATGACTATTAACCTATGTGTACGTATGTTTTCTTACATCTTAGAAAAGAGACGAAAACCCGGCACAGACGTCATAAAAATATAAATGGATGTAACCACTTAGCAAGTATATGTTTTAAAAATAAAGGGATACGAAAGTAACAGGAAGGTATTATTGGGGTTGTGAAAATTTATTTACCGATATTAAGAAAAACTTTCTTCCTTTAATATGGGTTCGTGCTGGTTTAGCCATATACCTAATAAAATATAGTGGAAAATAGCAAGACCCTTCTGTACCATCGTATTTTTTAAAACAGTGTGCCGTTCTGCACCTTATTGATTCAAGGTTTTATGACCCCTTGAAAAGCTCTTTACAACAGGCGATAGATGCCGTGTTTGAAGTACGGAAACAAGCAGGCTATAAGAGCTACTCTTGTTCGTGCGTCAACAACTGCATCGCCTTTATGCGCAGGGCGTAAAAACTATGTGTAGTGTTGTTTTGGTAGTTGTGCTTTTCCTATGAGACTTAAGGGTGCGGTTTACTGCAATTTTCAACACCATTTCTTTATTTTTTATTTGTACCAGATATTATTTTTCTTATTTTAGACACAAAATGTGACTAAATTTGGCTCTTGTGAAATTTTTTATCTCTCATAGTTTTCGCGTAATGGCTTGTTAAAGTCATATTTTTGCATGTTTCCGTTTTAACGACTACACTAAAACCAATTGATATACCGAACTCAAAAACATCACAGTGGATAAAGACATTTCAGGCTACAATGACATGCTCATTAAATTAAAAAATAAAAATTATTTGAGTTTAAAAAAAATTGCTGAATTTAAAAATAAAATTTAAAAAAATCTATAATTTTTTTAAAAATACAAATAATGTTTATTCTTTAATTTTATGAGCATGTCATTGTAGCCTGCAATGTCTTTATCCACTGTGATTTTTTTTTTAGTTTGGTATATCAGTTGGTTTTAGTGTAGTCGTTAAAACGAAAACATGCAAAATATGACTTTAACAAGCCATTACGCGAAAACTATGAGAGATAAAAAAATTCCAATACAGCCAACTTTAGTCACATTTTGTGTCTAAAACAAGAAAAAAAATCTGGTACAAATACAAAATAAAATAATGATGATGAAAATTGCGGTATACCGCGCCCTTAAGCGGTGACCATACTTTTTATTTACGAAAAATACGCAGTAAATTTCAACGTCTTTTTGTTCGTTTCACGATTCCGGTTGTTATTTTTTAAGCCACATCAGTAAAAAAACACAGCATTTTGAGGTTCCCCAAAACCATATTTTTAATCATGATATTTAGAAAACAGAAATATAAAAGCACAGTTTTAAATGTATTTTCCTTCCGTAGATAAAGATATCAAATACACGTTAAAAGTAGTATCTCTTAAAAACTTTCTCTAAACACGTTGCAACTGTACAGGGCTCTTAGCTACTAGGCCTTAAGAGTCTATGGAGGTGAGAGGAGGTGAAGGGACAACACAATATCCATACCCGAGCCAGGGTTCTTACCAAAAATCTCTCGCACCGTACACCCACCATACGGCACGTTGATACTTTCAGCAACGAACTGTTGAAAACAATTACTAGGAATACTTCCGTTATTACCATGCAACTATGTATGCAAAGAAAAAGCAATACGGCGAGAGAAATAAATAAATTTTATTTTATTGTTACGCATCCGCGAGCATGAAAATTGTTCGTAATAATTATTTTAACAATTAGTAAAGCACGTCTATTGTATTGTACCATAGACCTAGTTGGGGGATTGTTGGGTTGAAATTAATGTCGTAGAAATAGTTCTGTGTATTATGAACAGCGGCTAAAATATTGAAAATCGTTTAATGGAATATGTACACAATGAGTTCGTTTTCAGGAAGTGAAATAAAATGTATATTTACATTTAGTATGTGTTACAATATTTTATAAGTGACGTAGTTAGTGACGGTGGATGAAGAATGTACGTCGGCTTGAAGTGTAGCCGTCATCCTGGCAATGTTATTGTTGACGTTTAGCGCAAGGATACATAGTTGGTGTGAACACAGATCCAAGCTAGAAACAGGGCTTCCGGAAAGTATCATGTTACCGTACGGCACGTTGTTTTTTTCACCGAGGCCGGCTGTACATGATTATATGAGGGTTATGTAGTTGTGTAGACAAATCACAAATGTTAATAGTATCATACTTGAGTTATTATTGGCCCAGTATGACGGTGACACTCCAATAACGAAAGAAGAACGTCATATATGGGCACGTTTTATTGAAACCTCAACTATTACCGTGATTAATCAGTGTTCTTTATCCATAATTATGTGATCAGATCACTCACCTCCTACAAAGGCAATCCGGGTTCGATTCCCGGCGGAATGTTCCCCGGAGTTTCGCATGTGGGAATTGTGCCGGAAAATGCCGCTGGTCGGCAAGTTTTCTCAGGGATCTACCGTTTCCCCCGCGCCCCTTCAGTCCAGCGCTACTCCATACCACCTAATGTCACCCCTCACCAGTGCTTAAGACCTCGATGTTGAGTGCTGACCACAAAATCTCTTCAATCACTCTTAACCATAATTTTAGGGCAAGGCGAAAAGTCGTCTACCCTTACGTGTTCCCAGTAGATAACAGTAAAAATAAAGGCTATACCTGCTCTCCGAACACGGTTGGACGAGCTAATCACGCACAAGAGCAGGAAATGACGACTGGAGATGTCCTCACTGGTCCCCGTCGACGTCTGCGCGAATGTATAGAGGTGTGTCGCTACGCACGGATCTGTGACGTCACAAGGTACGTACCCAACACCACGCCCTTTCGGAGCATAAACAAATGACTCAGCAATTATAAACGCGGGCGATGTCAGCCTGGTGTAGGGAGCATAATGTGGAGAAGTTTGTTTACTGGAATATCCATCTTCAGAGCCAATGGTGGAAGGAATCTTGCACCAACTTGTTTCAGAGGCTGATGTGCGCGTCTCACTCTAAATCTGAATTAGTAAACATTTACTGATTCACGCATTTGTATGTAGCAGTTTCAAAAATTTCAACAAGTGAAAATAGTCACTATTTAATTAGTGCATATTCACCTATTTCCTTTAAGAGTGCTAACGTCTCACAAGTGAATCAGTGAATATTCTCCGTTTTTTCCCAGCTGTTTTCAAAGAACAGTTTTCACTTATTGAATCAGTGAAAATTTACTGGAAAACCTGTATACAATCACTAATTATCTTGTGGAATGTTGGCCCTCTTTATTCACAGAGGTTTCTCACTGATTCAATTTGTTGAAACTGCTCCATCCATCGGCGTGAATCAGTAAATAGTCACTAATTCAGATTTGGAGTGCTGTACCTCAGCTTCGTCTTCGTGGTCAGTGATATGATGTTTTTAACACTCATCTTGTTGTTCTACCTGCAAATTGCACACGCGTGGTGCCGCAGTAACTTTCATCTCGTTGACTCAGTCAACATTTTTGTTTGAAAATACTTTCCACCAAAAATCAGTAAGTCAGAGCGCAATACCGGTGTAGCTACTAAAGTACAGGTATATAAAATACAGTTAGATATTTGTAATGTATGGCTGTAAACATTATTTTTAAAGCAATGGAAAAAAGTTGAATTGAAAAGATAATAAAATGTTATTTACAAGACATGCAATACTATATCCTTAACTCCATGACTACATTTGTGTTTTCGTCATCTACACTTGAAAAATAAATTTCTTTACTTTATAAAAGCCACCCAGTCCAGGAACTATTTTAAAGGATAAAAAATATGGCAGCTATCAGTAAAACAGGGTAGCGAACTTTTCTATGATATTTTACTATTATGTAGTGTACGATTAGAACTATAGTGATGCGAAGGAAATATGGTTAAGTTTTCTGCTCAAACCTTGATGGTGAAGTTTTAAATCTGTGTAAATCCGTTTAGTTCCTGAAACCACCGTAAGATTGTCAAGCTATATCTGCACAACTATATTTGTGGCGCTGTAGGTAATCTCGGGAACTACGCAGATAAACCTTCCTTTTATAGCACAGCAAAAAATCTTTAGTGCTGTTAAGCTCGTTAAAAACAAATAGTTCTTGGCAGCAAAGAAGAGTCTAACAAAATTGTTACAATATTTTTCATTTGAATTTATATTTATCGACAATACTGTTATTGTTGTGGCGATTCAAGCTGTTTTTAAACATAATCATCACTTTTAGGCGTCTAGTTGGTTTTAGTAACCGACATTTCACCGAACGTTTCAGTTGGCATCTTCCGGTTAGTCGTCTGTGCTCAATGCCAACTGAAATATTCTATACGAAACATCGGTTACTAAAACCAACCGCAGTCTCCGCTCTAGTCCGGAAGACAAGACCGTCATGACAACAGCCAACCGTAAAAGCCTACACACTTCTATCATTACTTTTTGTTACAGTTTGTAAAAACTTTTAAACATTCTTTTCGCCACAGCAAAATTCATCTGTGGCAGGTAACTCTTTTAGTGTAAATCAGTCGGTTAGGGTGAATATTTTACGACAGTACGAAGCCTATAATTAATTTCACTTCTCAGAGCCTGTTTCAAGTAAATCATCAGAACTGTGCTACTTTATAATTGCATAATTATTCACCTTTAGTTGTTTGATCTATACATTGGAAAGATAATTTTTGTTGGCTGACGTGTCGTAACCATGATACTTTTTTTTTATTTATAAATATGATTGGGATTTCAAGAGAGAATAATGCTTGCGGTTTCATTCAGCTTTTTTTATTTAGCCAAAATTATATTGTTATTTTTATTTAACCACGTTTGTTCTCTATATGTAAGCTTACATGGAATATTACTCAGCCTTTTGTATTTTCTGTGTATTATCCACTCATTTATAAATATCAGCATGGGCGTTCACAGCGTGTGCAAGAAATTACAATTGCCACCACTAGTGATGGGTGGCGCCCTGTACTCGTGTTGATTGTATATACCTTATATTGCACTCATTGTATCTGTTTAAATTAATTTAAATGTTCACTAAGCAAAGAAATATGTAACATAAAACGTGGCGACTGTAACCTAGCCTAAAGGGTGAGTGTTAGACAATTTTAGTTTATTTACAGTTTTTGATCCATAATTTTTATTCAAATTGTATTATCAACATTATCTTTACGACAAAGCATAGCCTAGCATAAGATATATTCTTGGTAAACTGCTTAACATAAATAACAATGAAATCTTTCATTAATTAGCCATGCAGAATCATTGCAAGAGAATTCTTGAAAGTTAACCTATGATTCCTTTGCAATTATTCTGCATGACAAGTTAATGAAATATTCAATTAATTTTTACGTCAAACTGTTTACCAAGAACATATCCTACCCTTTATCGAAGAGAAAATGTTGATAATACAATATGTATAAATGTTACGGCTCAAAAACGTAAAATACAATAAAATTGCCTAACACTCCCGCTTAAGATTCCTTGCAGCAAGAATGTTTTTTTTTTTTTTTTAATCCTGAGAATGTAAACGTTAAATCTGTGATTATACCTTAAATGCTATTTACTTTGTTCTATAGTACAGGCATAGTGGTTAAACTGGTAATGTATAGTTATGGCGCGAATAGTCTGGAAAAATTGTATTATTAAAAACATTTGAAAAAGGCCTACTGATTGTGGTGTAATTATGTATTCGAAGATAAACCACAACGAATGCATTGTGGCGCAAGTTAAATGAAATTTGCGGTACAATCGGAGATTTTACATTTTTCTTATGAGATGTTCAGCGTATCTAAAAATAAAATAATTCAATATAGTGATTGAAATCAAGCCTTAATAAACATTAAAATAATATAAATAGACGCAATGTGCTACATAAGGTCTATAAAATCAGCACGCGTACCAGGGCGCCACCCATCACTAGTGGTGGCAATTGTAACCTCTTGTACCCCGTTGTGCACTCCTATATGAATGGATATATTGAGCTAGTACTAACTAAGCTTGCAGAATGATTCACAAGACTGTCTTTTAAACTGTTTACAATTTAATGATAAGGTAAAAAATGGTACTATTACAAGGTTATTTGTTCAGTTGTGACAGAGAATTTCACATTTTGGGCAAACAGTAGTTTCCAATTTATCTATAAACTGCTTTCAAAAGTTTTTTTTTTTTTTTTTTTTGCTAAAGGAAGGGTGGTTTATAGAGCTTCTTTCGCACCAGGGTGCGCCCTCTTGTAGGTGTTTTGCCACCCCAAAATCGTGTTCCTAGCTATTAGTAATGAACTCACAGCATACTCAAGCGTATTCACGCCCAGATGTCAAAAGCAACTGGCAAGTACTACAGAATACAACAGGCATTTGCGTTTCAATGAACAAGTCACAAGTTCTCGAATGTGTATTTCTGTAATCCGTTTAGTACAAGGTGATAATATGATTACTGAAGAAAAAAAATTCTTCTGAGAGTAAATGAAAGTGTACACTGCCGAAAACACTCCTGAATACACAGTCTCCTAAAAACATAGCTTGTTTCGCAAATCCTCGGATCAGCTAAAAACAATAACATACCGTAAGATTGACAGGTACATAAAAGTGGTCATGTATAGTGGTACGCATGAGAACAGTCGTACTTATAATAAAATGAAAACACATTTCCGGAATGATACGTAACCAGAAGCCAGAATTCGACTAAGATCGCGTCACAGTTCCAAACACACAGTTCTTCTTCACATAAAATCAACAAGAGATGCCCGTAAATTTGAGTAATTGAATTAATTATTCTAAAGAGTCAATAACAGCTACATAAAACTATCCTAGATGCTGGTTGTCAAAACATCCAGTCACATTTGCCAGTACACTAACTTATTGCTTGTAAGATGAGTTATTGTTATGAACTTTTAACGTATTATGACAAGCCTAACGTAGTTGTCGCATTAAAAAAAAACACTTATCTTAAACATCGACGCTGTGTTGGCAAGTAAAAGTCGTGTTTTACATTTTCCCCAATTGCTTCTTGTGTAGCTGCAAGTAGTATAATTTCGAAATAAAAGCAGTTCTTCTCAAAATTAACAGCGAAAAAATGTGTTAATTTTTTAACCATTTATGCTGACTGACAATATTTTATGTCCAACGACAGCTGAAGACCTTGCCTTCTTTAATTTACACAACAATATATGTTAGTAGACAGACCACTCTCCTTTCTATCCCATAGCGAATTGGGTTAGATTAACAGCGGGTTCGCTCCCGACTTAGCATTTGGTAAACGTGGCTGACCGCCGTCGGTCAGCGGATTTTCTTGGGATGCTCCTTTTTTTTCGACCTCTCATTCCGTCGTTGTTGTTTACTCAACATATGGCGTACTCACCAATGTTCAAGACCTCAGAGATACGTGTAACTAGAGTCCTCCATCCGACTCCATTTGTTGCTTTCCGACTCGTGCATTGAGATCCCCAACATATATTTGATAGTTTTATGTAGCTGTTATTGACTCTTTAGAATAATTAATTCAATTACTCAAATTTACGAGCATCTCTTTTTTATTTAATGTGAAGAAGAACTGTGTGTTTGTAACTGTGACGCGATCTTAGTCGAATTCTGGCTTCTGGTTACGTATCATTCCGGAAATGTGTTTTCATTTTATTATAAGTACGACTGTTTTCATGCGTACCACTATACATGACCACTTTTATGTACCTGTCAATCTTACGGTATGTTATTGTTTTTAGCTGATCAGAGGATTTGCGAAACAAGCTGTGTTTTTAGGAGACTGTGTATTCAGGAGTGTTTTCGGCAGTGTACACTTTCATTTACTCTCAGAAGATTTTTACTTCTTCAGTAATCATATTAGCACCTTGTACTAAACGGATAACAGAACACTTTCGAGAACTTAGGGACTTGTTCATTGAAACGCAAATGCCTGTTGTATTCTGTAGTACTTGCAAGTTGCTTTCGACATCTGGGTGTGAAAACGCTTGAGTATGCTGTGAGTTCATACTAATAACTAGGGACACGATTTTGTCGCAAAAATTATTTTTTTGCCTCGCTTTGTTTCAACGTCTTACGTGCACATCAGCAGTTCTGCTTCAAGGTTACTGGCTGCATGCCATTGTTCAGACACGTTTCTCATATGACTGCAGCAATCAGTACAAGACTATTGAGACTCCGTGCGTCTGTAATTTGCCAATGCAAGTGAGAGCAAAATCATCCAATAACAGATGATGTAGCAGAGCTGCAGATGCGTGCATGACGCATTAAAACCCAATGTTGCAAAAATATTTTCGCCATTATAACGTGTCTCTGCTAATAGCTTACGCTGCGATCAAATAACATCAGAGAAATACAAAAATTTCTATAATTCTATAAATTAGCGGTTGGTACAACACGGCTTCCAGCTGTGCTAAGAGGTGATGAATGACGAATCCTCGTTTATACACAGGCCTTCAAACTACTTGTTTGACGGCTTGGCGTTCGAGAATTTGTGAGTACAGCCAGCGTGTTTGTGCTCCTTGTCACAAACACGTACCACCGTAGTCAACTCAGCTGCCAAACTTAACAGAAGTTTGTTGCAGGAACTGTACATATTTAAATATAATTACCACGATAAGGTTTGTTTGTAAATTTTGGAGTGTTCTTACAATCAATTGTAGTAAACCAATATCACTTCCTTGAAAGTTGGTTAATATGATCGTTAGTGTTGCAAGAACAAGTTTAAACGTTGGCGAACCTGTATATTTCTAAACTAATAATCAGGTCAGCTGGAGGATATAAGGGCTGGTTTACATGGAATTTATTTTAGACTCTAAAAAATAGTTTGTAAATTAGCCACATGTGCGTATGGAAGCGCTAAGAAAGTAGGTATGGTAGAATTGTTTCCCTTTATTATGAAACAGTCAAATTTATAATAAAGTTACCAAACTTGTTTTGTAACAGTTGCAAAAGTTTGCATATTTACAAGGCGGAAGTATGATAAATGTCCCATACTGCGTTTAAGTTAATTATTTCCTTAACACTTTAGGAAGTTTTTTTTTACAGTGTAGAAGCAACTACACTAACTACCCAACGATCAGTTATGTTTGTATATGTTGCTGCCAGCTTTCGCACCAGACTGTTGCCCTCGTATTCACAGACGTATGGTTCTCGCAACAGTAATTTTCATCTATGTGTGGGGAGAACATGCTTATGTCCCTGATGTGTGTCAGTTATATCTCGGTGAACGCACACACACATACACACAAAGCCGGTGAGGTGCAGTAATGTTGAAATCACAATAACGCAACAGGCTTGATGCGCTGGGCGCAATGCGACTCGAAAATTTCTCGTAATTGCGAACACTAGTTTGTCTGCAAAACAAAACAATATAAAAAAAGATAAAAAGAGTTACTTGCCACTACTGACTTTTTGCACAATAGCCATTGATTACATTTCTTTACTCTTTTTTTCGTTTTTTGTAACATATATTTAATTTCTACTAAAATTTTCACGTGTGAAAATAAATTCACAGCTACATACTGGTTTTAAAAAGTTATGATTTGTTTTTATACCAAACTAAATGCTCTTGTAAAATAATTATACATGCAATTTACTATTATCACAACAGTTTCACCAACATATTCGGGCACAAATTTAAATTACAACATTCAGCTTTGTTGCGCTGACGTCACAGAAGCCACCACGCTGATTGGTTGACAAGTTAGTTTACTTGCGTTTCACTATAAATAATTTGCTGTATGATTTGTTGAGTAAGTGCGGTATCAGAGTATTATTACAAAACATGTTAGTTTGAAAATCAGTTTTAATTTTTCTTAGGGGAATGTCAGAAACAATGTTATAAGACGTATAAACTTATTTAAATTACTTTTCCATGCGTTTATTTCTCAAAGGAGCACGAGAAACCATTAGGTAGCATTGGTTGTTTTTAGTTAGGGACTCGAGCATACTAAACGTACGTTTGATGTTTTTGAAATGAAAACGCATTTTTAAATAATATTATGTGCCTAAATGTTTGTTTTCTTGACACCAGCAATTTCTGGAATGTCAACACTTTACACTTCGCACCGACAACCAATGTCTAGTTCACTGCATAAACTACAGGGATCCTAAGGACATGGACTTTTCGCGCAAATAATTTTACCCCAGATTGTTTCAGTGCCTTTGTACACATCTGCAGCTCTGCTTCGTGGTCAGTGATTGGTAGAGAGGATGGTATATCGCGGGAAAACCTGACTATTTGCTGGGTTTCAACTCACGTTCAGTTTACCAGATTACTAGCTGTCGCTTTTATGTGGAGCTGTTGCCCTATTTGACTGATCCTATAAGAATCCCTCTGCTGTAATATTTGATGCATGTTATTGGTCTACAGACAGCTTCGTTGTGTCAGACGTACATCGCCTAATCATATGTGTTGTAATTATCTACAGCGTTTTCAAGGGTATGTTGGCGCAAAACATTTTCGCGTTATACCATCCTCTCTAGTGATTGGGTGTTTTAACTCTCAGGTGTTTTGGGGCTCCTTCCACAAATTACAGACGTGAAGTGTTGCAGTAGCCGTATTCTGATTGGAGCAAACTAATGAGAGACGTCACTTCACAAAGACGCACTGCCAGTAATCACGAAGCAGAGATGCATATGTGCACGTGAGACACTGAAACAAACTGGGGCTAAATTCTTTCCACGATAAGTTGTTGGCCCTGGGGATTACGCAGTCAACAGTTGCGTGTGGTGAGCAGTTACAAGGTAAGCTAGTGTTTGCTCAGTACTGTACAACCTCGCTGCACGCAAAAGAAACCAGTAACCACCATAAAACTGGGTTTAATCATAGCCATCTTTAGTAGAAGGTCGCGGCCATAAATCTGGCAACACTGCTAAGAAGGGTTTTTTAAACACTTTTTTAAGCTCTCCAACGACAATGGCTTTCCTTTATTCGTCGGCGTGTAGACAAAATAACGAATCAGGGACAGCCTTTGCCTTTGGAGTGCTAAAAAGTGTTAAAATGACCCTTCTTGACAGTGTTGCCAGATTTACGGCCGCAGCCTTCTACTAAAAGATGGCTATGGTCTAACACACTGTAATGCGATCACTCACAAGTTTCCTGCAAGGTACCCATATACACATAGTTTGACATCCGCTGCATAACTACGACTGATAGGCTGGCGTGAACACGATGAGGTAAACAAGTACAGTTGAGAACAAGCGCAGCTTACCTTGCAACACAATCACAACATGCCACTAGCAGTGAACTAAACCTGGTGGGCACAACAGTTACCAGCTTACGAATTCACAGAAGCGTCATTTCAGGTTTTTTCTTGGGGGGGGGGGGATTTTTTTTCGGTGGCAGTGACCTTGTTGTATCTTACTTATTAATTAAGCGTGTATAAATTAGAAACATTAATAATAAAACTTCGGGTTTTATGTGTTTACGTTAGTATTATTTAAATAACAAAATACACAAACAATTCATGGATGACGAACATTGTCGTGTACCTTGGGACTTCCCTACTATACGTGGAGTGACCCCCAGTGTGAAGCACACTCGCCGGGTCAGTGACATTGTAACCGTCGTGCGCCGACCATCACAGCGGTCCCTGTCTCTTCTGGTCGAGACAAACTGGAGGCTCGCGGGAGATACCGGTTGTCGCCCGCACAAATCCTGCCAGCACTACCTCCTTCATTAATTATGCGCAGTCTGGGAACCGCTACCCACGCTCACACATCTACAAATACTGATGATATCTCCTCATACCGTACATTTCTTGCTACTCAAGTTTCTTCGTGGGGCAGGTTAGGAGCGTAATGAGGCATATTTGCGCTGTCGAGGTCACCAACACATCGTGGGGTTCCTGGTTCAAATCTCTGATAAATATAAATCTTGGATTTTCACAAAAAGATTCTGCAATTCAGTGCCTTGAGTACAAATTCATTGGCAGGGTGTCTCTGCAGATTCGTTCGTCTCTCATTATGACCCTGCCGATGGCAATAAGTAGGGACCTGAAAAATTCGCATTATCATTTACACACACGCTATATTTCCAGGATCTTTCGCAATTGGCCTTTGACTTATCCGACACCTCCTGGAAGTCTCTGAGCCAATTTTTCAACATACCTTAACTTGCCTCATACGACTGTATCAGCGAGCAGCCAATGAACAACTGCTGTCTGCTAGAATATACATATATTCTTGGAGGCTAACCTGGAGGTCAGTGAACCCGAGAATGTTTACTGTCTCTAGCAATAAGGCAACTGCGACGGCACACGTCTGCTATTTGCGAGTAAATCCCCAAGACGTTGAGAGTCAAAAACATTCAATCACTGACCACGAAGCAGAGCCTACAGGCACACCGACAGAGGCGCTAGAGTCGTCCAGCCGAAGCTGACTGTCACTGACGTCACAGCCCGCCACCCGCAGCGTTGTTGCCAGCCACTCGGCCAAGGCCTGGCTGGCTCGGTCGACAGCAGCAGGTCACTCGCTCACTGACAATGTCCATCCCGCTAGGGATTATCCACTGTTCCCCCCAACACTGTCAAGGACGAGCCTGCCTTTTCATGGCTTTCTTCCCATGTTCCAGTGTCTCGGTAGTCCTGAGCTCGTGGCTCTTGTTTCACAAGCATGTGTTAGTTACGAGAGGTGTTGGTACACTGGGTATAAGAACAGACTCGTAAATGAAGTTGACAAAATTTCTTTCCATCTTTTCATTTCCCCGTGAAAGATAAGGAAAGATTAGCGTACTAGTGATTTTAATTTAAAATGTCGTAAATTGACCTGTTTTATTTTTTTGAGTCGCCTGATGCTAAGGGCCAGCGCACGAATAACATATCACTGAAAATAACACACGCACAGACACGGGACACACGCACCTGCAGCAAAATAGCACAATCACGAACATAGCGAAAGTTCACATCAAACATTTACGGAAATGAAGGAAGTATTGCCAGGGAAATCTTCTAAACCAAACGAAACTATCAGCAGTTTCGTATTTGCTTTTTGCAGGCAGTCGAGTTAAACACGCGGTGTTTACAAAAAGTAACCTGCGTAGGCTACTGCTTAGTTTTCTCCAGCAGGCGATAGTAGAAAGGCCCTACGCTTGCACAGGCACGCCCCAACATTTATAATAACCACAAACTGTATTTTATTGGGGCCAAAAGTGGTTAGTTTTCAGTGCGGTGAGACACTTACACTGGTTTTTACAGTCATTATAGATTTAATTATATTACATTGAAAAGAGTAAAGTGGAATGAAAAACAGCTGCAAGACAAATTTAAGCCACACTCACTTTATCATAAACAGTCTATACTAATGAAAATATCATTCTCACTCTATACCAACCTTGACAGTATGGAACTAAATGTTTGAATATATCAACCGAATAAATTTTTAAGGAATAAGTACTTGCAAAAGTAAACTTATAATAATTATTCTCGTTTTTAATCAATAGCCCAGATATCGGAATACTTCATCGCCATTTAAGAATTATTTACATAATTATTTGTGCTTTTTGTATAGTTACGTTGGAGTAGCTTAATTATTGATTACTAGTGATTCATGTGTGCGTGGTTTAAAGCACTACCGATTTTTTTCCCCAACGAAACACTATTGGTTAGAATAAAACAGAGTAGACATGTAAGATGCTGATAAATTTTCGGAAATTTATAGTATGCCATATTATAATAGATTTCTGTAACGCGGCGAGGTCTTGCCACATGCAAACTTTTCTGCCTGAGCTTGAAAACTTTCTTGTACTAGCTATTCGGAATAAGTCGGTTTAAAATGTTAGTCATTTAATACCGTAATATCACGAATGATGGAAATTAAATTTGTATCAAACATAAAACATGACGTTAAAAACATTTTTGTTAATTCTAGTACCGAACCAGCTTGGTCAGCCTGTACAAAATTTCGGAAAAAAACTAAAATCAATGGAATGAACTGTAGCGATTTTTATGCTACATACTGAACATCGTGGCTCTGTTGTTTTCTCGTTTACATAAATAGGTTCGTGCGATCACCACAGGTTAGCCGGGTTGTGATCGAATGCACGCAATCAATTAGTTGAGTTCACTTATTGGACGCAAACAAACTTCATTCTGGTAAGGTTATACACGCCTCGAGTTAAAATTTTACTCTGCCCAGACTAACCGAGTATATTTTCGTAAACATTTGGATAACGAGTATATTTTAATGTTAGGGTAGTTTTTACTATATATGTTGACAATAAATTTGTGTAATTACAAGCAAATTGTTAATAATTGTTAATCACGATTCGTGCATGCGTCTCTTTTCAGCTATTACAGATTATAAATTAAAGTGATTCAATCAGGTACTTCCGTTTATTTACGAATTATGCGCAATTGTAGTCAAATATCTTCCATTTGTAAATGTTTAAATTTATACTTGACCTCGGTGGTAAACCAGCTCTCATTGGCGTGCTTAACGGTCCACATGCACAGAGATTATAGGATGTTGGTCAACTTTGTGTTGCGATACTGTGCTATTTTTCTGTTAGTTTGCTGTGTGCGTTTGCAGGCAGTGCCATTCCAAACCTTGCATTTTTGTTTCTGTGTGTGTGTGAATGTGCGTGCTAAATTACTTACAGGTTGGCCTTAAAACATTTTACTTGCATAAAGATGGATACATTTACAGCAACAATAATGATATAATTAGGGTTTATTACACAATTTTGCAGAACATTTGGAGACTGCGATAAACAAATAAAGGAAATGTGTGTTATTCTAGCAATTAACTTACATTCTGTCCACCACGTAAATAAATCTTAAATTGTGTAACTTAGCTTGATACATTGTGATTTGTTTGTATTTATGAAGTTCTGCAAGCGAAATTACAAATGGAAGAAGAACTAATCTACCACGTTAATAAAACAAGCTGGTGTATATTTATTAAGGCGTTACTTAGTATTTAGTTTCCAATAACATGAATTTAATCCCCTACTGTTGTCTATATTTTTCTTTTCGAGTTCTGTTCTGCTAATACCCCAAAATCAAAATCACAAGTATTTCTTTTCAAATATATGACTAATAGCAATTACGTACGGAAATGAAAATGTATGAGAAACTCATAACCTTCAATATATGTGTCTTTTTTGACCTGAACTGCAATGCTTAATACATAAGCCCATCACAAGACATCATATGAATATTGCAAGCAACCACCACGTTCGACATGTTTGTACAATCGTTTGTTTTAAATCACTTGTGTTGATTAACTCAGTTTCAACATAAGTAAAAAAAAAACATTGCAAGATAAATGAGCAATAGAGTGACTGTTAAAAATATATTATGCTATCCATATGCATTACAAGATAAATAATTGCGCAGTTTTGTTTGTAGTGTCGAGTAAAAATAGCATTACAGTTAAAATACGGCACTATATGTTTGATTAGCTGCATTACACTTATGTACAGTAGCTAAATTTCATGTGCGTTACTATAGCTGTTGTCTGTGTGTTTGGCATTCACATTTATGGCATATTTAATAATTAAAAATTAAATACATTCCAATACTTACAAATATTCGTTCACATAGAATAGCAATAATTTTAAAAACATTTGTGAGTAATTTAATATTTAGAATGTAACGCATGTGTTTAGAAAGTAACACATTTGAACCGTTGTACAATTTAGCAGACAAAAAAAATTTGCAAGATTTTAAATATATTTTCTGGTGTAATATTCCTTTAATAATAAAAAAACGGAAACTGTACCATGGTTACTTTATTAATGGACACTACAGTTAAAAAATATTTTAATTTTTTCTCAGATTTTCATATCTGGCAGAAAAATATACTCGATTAAAAATTTTGTACAATGACCTGATTTTCCTCAAAAAAATAAAAGTCATCTGAGGAGCCGTAGCAGATACGCGATTCCAGACATTACATCTATGTGCAACATACAAACCGAATCACTTTAAGTTAAAATAAAGTAACTAATTATAGTGTCGAGCCTGTCTTAGATTCACTGATTCTTAAAATACTAATATTTAAGAGTTTTACAATTTTTTTGTGATATGAGATCTTGGACATCAAGAACTTGTTTGAATGTCCAACATATACAAATATCGAGTACTGTAATTGTTCATGAATGTTTTACGAAGTTGTAGTAAATGGATATATATGTAAGTATCTATTTTCTATTTATGCGTTTGGTTTAGGTGTGTGTGTATATATATAGTATGTATAGAAATACACACACACACTATATGTATATATTGTGTGTATTTCTATAAAAATCACTTAAATCTATTTTTTTTTCATACGAGTAATTACGCAAAATAAATAATAACACCAGACTACTGCCGCTAAACTGATATTCAACGTTGGTTATGTTAAACATAACTGTTTGACTGCAAAGAGTTACTTATGCATTGAGATTACAAAGGATTCAGTAAGAATTTGTTTACGAAGAATTCTTTGGTAACTATTTGTTGAATTGTTTTCTTCAAATCAACTGGTGAAATGCCATAGGATATTTCTAACAACTTACTAAATATTTATAATATACATACAACCAGTCCATAGAATTATGATAGTGAAATATTTGCTCTAACGTATTTGCACTATTTCTAAGGTAGCTTATTTAAAAAATCGTGAGAATGCAAACATAAAAATAATAGTATCATCTATACATGCAGTATTTATAAAATGAAGTGTCCTCACTCACTCATCAAAACACAGCCCAGACCGCTGGACCTAGAACACAGAGATCAACCACCTAGAACCATGAGATGGCGAGGGTAGCGTCCGCTTTAACACGTAGGCATCCAAAATGAAGGGATTATGAATTAACAAAATTACAAAATTCGAACGAGTTAGAGAGTTATTACTAGAGCCGCGATTTTATGGCGAAAAGATTTTTGCAACATTTGGTTTCGATGCGTCATGTGCACATATGCAGCTCTGCTACATCGTCTGTGGTTGGATGATTTTACTTTCACTTGCCTTGGCAAATTATAGACGTACAGACTCACAATAATCTTATTCTGATTGGTGCAGTCAAATGAGAAACGTGTCTGAACATAGACACGCTGCCAATAACCTTGAAACAGAACTGCCGACGTGCACGTGAGTCACTGAAACAAAGTGGGGCAAAAATCTTTTCGCGACAAAATCGCGGCCCTAGTTATTACTGTAAATGTTAACATTGTTAGCTTGGTAAATGTTTGCATATTCGGAAATGTGAAAATACATTGGCACGAGAAATTTGTGAAATTTTTATTGGCTTTGTGAAAACAGTATTCACTAAAAAATTTTTCACTCTATTAATTTAATGTGAGTATAATTAAACAGCATAATCACATGAGAATAACTACTTTAAACAAATAGACTACAGTTTCGGAATGCATGTAAATAATAGCACTAAGCTCTTTTAAGATTCCAATGCGATTAAATTTAATCAATATTTATTTTTACTGCATAGATTTAGATATTTTTAAAGCCCATTTTTGACAATTAAAAAGAAACATTCAAAAATAGTTTTTGTTTGTAACTATATAAAATATCCTGAATTATCTTGGTGTACTTACTTTTACTGTGGGTTATTTAGTTTATGTGGTTACGATAGATTTTTTATTTGTATGAAAATATAATGGTAATATTACAACTTCCACATTTCGTAATATACAACCATAACACATGGAATCAGTTATTCACATCACGGGAAGTGAAATGCAGTTTTAAGTAACAGTTGAGAAATATTCGGGACATTTGTAAAACTACAATTATTCTCCTAAAATTTCTCAACGCAACAGGTAATAAAACATAACACGGTAATCTACTCGAATTTTGTGGTTTAAGGTTAGCCTAACAGTTTTACATTAACATATTAGTTATTCGGTAACAGTTACAGAACTTTTAAATATCTTCATCTGTAAACATTAAGCCGTTAGCAACGATTGACCGAATGAGCGCTCACATTTATGAATATAACAGACTGCAGTCATGAAGATACGATTGTGGCAGCCCGAAAGCCTAGTTAATTGTCAAGACAGTGCCCGCGAAAACTTGAAATTTTTTACAATACAACACTTTTAAATCTACAGCTGTATTAAACTTTATACGGAAAAATAAGCAAGGAAAGCGTGGTTAATTGCTGTTGCTTAAATAGAGCTGTATGTCTTAACACTTATCACTAATATTCTTGACAGCAACACAGTTTGCATTAAAAAACATATAACGTTTCCTGTATTGCAAATATGTCCATTTTTTTTTGCATAGGAACACGCATACGATTATGGTTACTATGGCGCTGTTGGTCGTGACTATCGTATACACAAGGTATCAAATGGCTAAATATTTCTGTTCCAGATAATAGCGGTACATATTGTGAAACAAGTTTATTCAATATTCCTTGCCCAAAGTCAGCCGTGCGAAGTTAGTGGACCTTGCGTGTCAGCCGTGCTGTAGCGAGATACGGAACGTATTTTTTCTTGAGTCACCATTAAAAATGTTTCCAGAGCGGTTATCTACGAAAAGAAGACACATTTCAAATTGTGTCCCTATGATTTTAAAAATTCCGCCCGTTAATTAAAAATATTACTATCAAATTAACAGTATGCTTTCCAATCTCCTCAAAAGAGTTAAAATGGACTTTTCCACTTTGCTGTAGCTGAGAAAATAGCACTGTATTCGTAAAACAAAATCATAGAAACCTGCATTGGACTTGACCACATACTTTCTGCAAATAAAATAACAGGGTCATCGCTTGAAGTCTAATTGATAAACACATTCTACAAAAACACTGTAAGCTAGTTTAGTCTTTCGTGCCTAGAGGCGATGAGGTAGGTGTTTGACGGACGTGTTATATTCGAATTAACGCCTTCCCCGTTTCCATGCCTCAAACGTAAAACAATAAAGTAAATAAATAAAAATAAAAAACAGTGCCCACTAACTCTTAACAGCTGTATGCAATGCTGATTGTGGTATTTCGTCTAATAGAAACCTTACATTTTAAGCTATACCATTTTTTAAAAAATCCAAAGATTCCTCTCGCGGTTTGCAGTTACAACAAGCTTCTGTGTCCTGTCATTCACCCCACCCACGAACACTGGGTTCCCCCTTGAGTAGCGGAGAGGGTGCACGGACGGCAGCTCAGAGGCAGGTCTCGTGCCGTTCTGTCACACCCTCAAAATCTGGTTTGCCCCTGGAGCGACAGAGAGGGAGTGTGACAGAGAGAGACGGTAGACGACGACAGCGGCAACTCTGTAGGCCCCAGCGAGATGTTACCAAGAAACGGACTAGCTCGACGTGGTGTCAAACCGATGAAGTACACGTTTTTACCTGGGGAAATTACTCTGAGAATTTATGCTAGCGAAGCCCACTCTAGTCTAATCTTTACTCAATGTCTCTACTGTAAAATCACTGATTCATGTGCCGCTTTGACGCGCAGTGTAACTGGCCTCCCTACCTGCCCTTCGGACGCGTTGCATCTAGTTACGGCAATTGTTATTTTGATAAACTATTTAACGCAAAATATATTTGTATATCTACTAAACGGATACACGCTTCAAACTATGTCGCTATGGTTTTAAATATTAGGCAAGTTAATTAGAAACATCGTTTTCAGGCCCGTCAAAAAGGCAAAAAAATGGTGTTTAAGACTGTCGTATATGGAAAAATAACAACCGGATTAAAAAAAAAACAACTATAGAAACAAGCATTGGATTTTTAACTGTGCTTCCCACAAATAAAATAATGTGGTCACCTCTTAAAGTCCCATAGAATAAAAGGCTATAGTAAAGTACTGCACGTCATCTGAGGGGCTTGCACGGAGAGGCGACAATACATTCCATACGTCAGTTAGCGGCACACTTACCGCTCCTGCCTCACACACACAAACACAGCCTATCTAGGGAGGCCCCTTAAGAGGGCGTGGTACATAATTCAACGCTAACAGCATTAATCTATAACTGTGGGTTTCTTGAAGCCAATTTGCGAAAATTAAACAATAGCAATCCTAGGCAATAGTTTTAGCCAAAGATTTGAACAAAATTGTTTCCAGTGTTACGAACTTCTGAGGCACAATCTCTGACGCCGGAACCTCGTGCATTTAACGGCGGCGCAAGAGATCACGCGTAACGAATGAGTAATTCTGAATACATATTTACTTATAAAGTTGGCAAACACCATTATCTAGGATTGTCATTGAGTAATTTATCCATATTGGCTTCGAAAAAATCGTAGAAATCAATTGATGTTTTCAGTGTTTATTTATCGATTAAGCACTCTTAACGCAAATTTCGCGTGCATCTTTACACTCCGTTAACTTTCTGAAATAAAAGCGGAATTGCTAGTTCCAACGGTCTTAGAAAGGAAAATTAAGAACATCAACAAAGCTAGAGTTTTCCCATTAAGAAGCAAATCGTAGTATAAATTAATTTTTTGTTATTTTTCTGTAAAGCGGAATAAGTGACGTAAGTGAAACACTACTCACTAAGACAATAAGGAGACGGCGGTGGTGTTGCCGATCAAACTATTCGTCCGTCCCTCCCTCCAGGCGATCCGGGTTCCATCCCTGTTGGTGACGGTCTCGTAATCCCGCATGTGGGGAACGCGGAGGAAAATGAGGAAATAAATCATAAAATTAACCGGAGACTGAGAAACGTATTCTCGACTTCGGTGAACTGTAGGCTAGACTCGAGAGACGTCTGTTTACTCGCTGCTTACTGACTCGGCAGTACACGAGAACACTAGGTTATAGAGACTAAAACCGCACAGCTCTGTGCTAATAACAACGAGGAGGACCTGAAAAATAACCTAGCGGCACAAGGGCGAACTACTAAATAAATTAACGATAGAAGTTTGCTGTAAACATAAATTTTCTGTAGTTTATATTTTTGTCGTTTTGCTCTTTTAGTTTTAGTAATTTATTTTCTCTCGTGGTAACGACATTGTATATTCGCCGAGAAAATAAAGTTTTCTCAGAATTGTTATGTTGGCAGTGCAAATATTGCATTATTAAAATGTAGTGTTGTGTTGTCTGTTGGCTTCAGGTGGAAACACAGCCAGTGTTCTCGCAGAATTGTGTGAGCTGTCCGGTATTGGTTTATAGTGTATTTGGTGTAACTTCATTCGACATGCAGTTTGTTAACTCTTTACTTTTAGCTCAGAGTACCTCACTGAGGTGTCAGATACATCATGCGTCAGTTACCCGTTAATCACAGACGTGTAATGTCGCAGTATCCGTATCTTATTGGCACAGTCAAATAAGTGACGTATTTCCACAAAAACACGCTGCCAATAACACGAAACAGTGGTGCAGGCGCGCACATAAGGTGTTAAAACAAAATGATGTAAAAATATTTTGGGTGAAAACCAAAAGACCTTACATAAGAGTAATACTGTCCTCTTCTTAGTAATCGTCTTATTTGTAGTAGGCCTACCTTCTGCTCTTTTTAATTTATTATTTTTGTTTATGGTTTTAAATTATTATTGTCTCATTAATTATTTTGTGATCTGACAGTACGCCCAACAGGATTTCTCGCGTTAATTTTTTATTTACGAATGCGTTGACTACTGCCGGCGAAACTTGTTTTGTTTGTATTTGAATTTCTAACTGTCTTTTTTTTTTCTGGGACAACAAAGCACGTTAATTTTTAGTTTGGTTGTCTATGCTTTATGGCCAATCTTCTAACATAAATTGTTATAAACTTGGACAAGCAAGGGCACCTAATTGCGGGCCAAGATCATAATGTATGTTTATGTGAAAATGAACGGATATAGTATGTGCATAAATTTGTAGCCACAAGCATATATCGACAGATGAAACCGCGTTGATTACGAAACTTATCAAACTACAAATAGTTTGTTTTACATTTTATTAAAAAACAAAACTAAACACATTGTGGAACATCTATTTATGGGGGGGGGGGAGAGAGCTCACGCCCCACCTTTCCCTCCTTATGGACAAGGTATCCTTTGTCTTTATGGCTAAGGCACGCTTTAATAACAGAAGAGGCGTAACCACAGAATATGTAGGAATACAGAAGTGAAATAGCCGGTAGGATAGCGAACTCAGTCACACACGCCAGAAAAATGACTTCCCTGGCCAGTAACATGGCGGAGACGCCAACCGTCAATCAGCGTAAGGAGGCTGCCCTGCAAGCCGGCAGCCAGGCCAATAGGAAACCTGCCGCAACGTGCAGGAGCCAAATAGACACTGAGCTGGTATCAACAGCCTCGGGCAGCCAATGAGCGGTGAAGTTCGCCCATATCAAACGAGCCGCCACGTCATTTCATATCTGTATTACTATGTCGTCTGTGGCGTAACTATGGCTATTTACGTGAATATTTATTCAAACTCCCGAGACGTGCTTCAGGTGACGCTAAATGGGGGAGAAAGAGAGGAAGGGAGAGAGAGTATAAAAAGGGAGTATACAAGAACATCAAGGAACTCACACAGTTCTGAAGTCACGACCGCTCACTGCTAGTCTAATATTGTAACATTAATTTGTAAATCATATATATATATAGCAAACAGAATTTTGATCCCCTTTCAAGTACTTGTAAATCATTTTTTTAACCTATTTACATTTTACCCTAGTATATACTCGTTCACGTATACATCGCTGTAAACTACGAGAATCACTGCCGAATAAATATTTACAATAACCAAGAAGCAGAGTTGCGTATGTACACACACAGTAATAAAACCGGCTGTAAAAATAAATCGCAAAAATTTCTACTACCTACTTATAGGTTATAGTTCAAGTAACTGGTTTTTGGTGAAAAGAATATTGCAACAACTTGGAATTCTGCAGGCTTTCGCGGCCATTGTCGAATTGACTGGCTTGTCTTCCGGGCTGGAGCCGCGTCTTCGTGGTTGCAGGAACCGACGTTTCACCGTACATCTCAGCAGGCATCATCAGGGTCTCACTGTAGACTGAAGGCCAGGAGTAGAGAGGGCCGCTCTATATAGGGGTTCCAGGGGCCCTGGCCTGTGATTGGCCGCTGAGGCGGCCAATGGGAGTGAGGCATGTTCTCATTGGCTGTCCTGACAGCCAATCGCAGCTGACCTCTCCTGATTGGCTGATGTACTTTCCAATGATGGTTTAGCAGCACCGATTGTGTTTTTCTCTGATTTCTGAAGAATGGTTGTCCAGATTTTACTGAGTTTATATCCATCTTCCCTGTTGATATTTCCAGGATGTTTTATTATTTCAATGGCTTCTCGTACTGTCCTTGTTCTGTAGTTTGTGATGTTGGCTATGGTCTGATACTGGTTGAATTCAACTTCATGTTTAGTGATGGATGAATGCTCGGCTATTGCTGATCTATAGTTGTCATGTTTGTAGTCACAGATGTGTTCCTTAATCCTGGTAGCTATCC
>PNEQ01085845.1:0-11333 GCA_003012365.1 Medauroidea extradentata | reverse complement strand
GCCGTCGGGTTCGAGCTCTATCGACGTTTCTTCGGAAACACATTTCACCCCTTTTCACCCCCTTAGAGGTCGAATTTCAAAAAATCCCTTCTTAGTGCTCGCCTACGACCTGAAGGGAACCCCCACAAAAAATTTCACGATTCTAGGTCCAGTGGTTTGGGCTGCAGTTTGATATGTCAGTCAGTCAGTCAGTCAGTCAATCAGTCACCTTTCATTTTTATATATATAGATTAAGAAGGGGTATGCTGTTAATTTTTTTGTTTAATTCAATGTTGACTGTATTCTACCTGCGCCACAAGTATGAGATTACAAGGTGCGGAGGACCGGGAAGTGATATGCGAGGTAGTAGAATCGCTTTTACTATAAAATTCAAGAGAATAATTGTACTTTGAACGACTTGCTGGGAAGCAACATTTTAAGATTATCACATTACAACAAATAGCCCACGTAACACTTGTAATCTCCTTCTACCGAATAATAAGTGCTAAATAACATTCACAGAAATATGAAATGTTTATGTATATTACCACAAAGCTAACCCTGTAACATTATTTCCTTGAAGATTGAAAGCACATGGTTTTATCATTAATATCGTAGTATTTTCGTGATGGACATTGTAAGAGTAAAGATTTCAAAACAATTAAAATTATCTTTTAACGTAATTTTTGGTAAGAAATTATGTTTACCCTACTTTCATTTTCATGTCTAAGCAGTCTATTGCACAGATTCTTGATTATTACATGTAGTGTGCATTGCAAACAGCACCGATGCTGTTGTAGCAATTTGTATGCCGCAAGGATATTGCCAATATTTTTGGTTACGCATAGTTAATGAACATATTCTTAAATTACAGTGTGTGTTGTTCTTGTTTTTCATATAAATTAATATTTTCAGAGGGCTAGGCTCCTGGATTGTTAACTGTCTCGTTGTAAAACTACGCTAAAATGTTTTTCTAAAAAAGTCACTATTTAAGCATGTTTAATATTCAGCATATCTAAGTACGAAAAATGCTCAAAGTGCACCATTTTACACCTTGAAATACCACAATTTTCTGGGGGAGGACCCCCGGAGGGGTTTATTGTTCCAAGATGTAACCTCCCCTCCCCTCCCCAGTTCCGAAATGTTCCAACGCCCCTGCTCTCAAAATATTTTAGTATCGTTGCTGCCGAGTATTTTTGCTGCCTTATAAACCTTTTGTTGCTTTATATACACACTAGTTGCAAAATAAAGATGAGGGACAGGTAACACTTTATTAAAATGTGAAAGAAAACATTAGTAGAGTTAATACAAATTAAACTGAAAGATAATAATATCGACTAACAATACGTCGACATCTGATATTTTAGTGGCACAACGTCAATACTTTTACTCCTCGTAAAATGTATAATTACTTATGACCATGAAATATCATCCACGGTTATTCTCTACTAAAGGCGGCTAATAACTTGTTAACCACAATATCTGGTTGCGATTTGTGTCCTTTTTCTCCACAGCCTTCGCTTGCCGTTGTGTGACGCCTCGCGCTCATCAGTCTCCCGCGCGAAGGCCTGCCTGCCGAACATACCCGAAGCGGGACTTAGACAAATTTCCACCTTCAAGAGTTGGCCCATTTTTTGTGTCCATGACTGTACATCACATCATTAAGTTTAAAACCATTGCAAAAATTCGACACCTTCCAAGTAGACATTCCCAGGTTCAGATACCAAGATTCGGAATCGCTGACCAGAAGAGGGTACGTTATATCGACGACAATAAAGTAATTAACCACTAAGTGTTTTTAATTAATTTCTAGCAATATTTGTGCCATCAAATTGTACAGCTAGTAGTTTTATCGCCCGAAAATCGAAGGAGATGTTCAGAAGAATTAATTTCTGCATGAGCAACATGTCATCCAACTCTAAATATCTTGTAGTTATTCCCACTCGTTTATCTTTGATTCAAATTGTTTTTCTCTGGTTCGACCCGGGCATCCAAGTTATTAGTTGGTAAGATACGCTTGGTTTTCGCACTGACTATTAACGGTCATAACGTACCTATACTAACAATATGTCAGAATGACAATGGTTTGAATTTCCTTGGCCTGTACAACATTGCTTGCAGCTATATATCATAAGAAATATTATTTTTTAACGTTTCATTACATCGCAATTGCACTTCAGATTGGTAGCACAGGAAACTTCTAATTGTCAGTTATTTGGTGTTGTACATAATGTATAAGGAAAGGAAAAATTCATGAGTTCAATTAAGGTTAGTTCTACTACAGGCTAGAAAGATCCACGTTAAAAGTCTGTGACAGGAAACATTTCTGCCGCTTGAGCGCTGGTATCGGTAACGGGCGCAAACTGACCAATCACAGAGCTTTCCTGAATTTTAAATTACATTAAGTTGATAGTTTATTTAAATTGCATTAAGTTGATAGTTTAAAATTTGTTTATGTACAGTTTAAAATTATGTTAAATGACTTCTGTAATTTCCAAGCGTATTTAAATTTAATTTTCCTACAGTTTCGTATTTTTCTGGTCCCTTAGCGATAGCAACGTAACTAGCGGCAGAAAATTTCCCTGTGCCAAACTCTCCCATAAAAAAAAGTCTCTCTAACCTGTAGTAGAATTAACCTTAGTTCAGTGACCTGGATGCTAGACTAAATTGAGGAGTTGGCTGGAAGAAAGGCCTTAGTAAGAAAATAGCATTGTGAGATAATGACAGGTTTTGGAGAAATTTTTTTTAATTTCACGTTTCTCTCACACTATTTTCTCTTAATATCAATAAGTAACATATATTTACATTACACAAATTAATAGTAGTTACTATAAACACAGTCAAAGATAAAACATAAATTATTGGTAGCATAATGGTACCCGCACAGGTCAAGACAAAAATTCATAACTTGGTGAAGAATTGAGATATCGGTACAAACATTTATAGGCGTATTCTATGGACATATTCGAACAAGATAAGTTTTATAGAAGAAAGGTTTTAGCTTAATAAAGTCTTTATTCCAGACAACTCTTCAATTATTCTGTTTCTACTGAAACCAGACCTTCTGTCCGTTAGCTGCTTTTCATTGAAACAGCAAACAACGAAGAATAGACGGGACTTGAGTAGACATAGGCCAGTGGATTCTACCATGAACGTCACTGAACTCTGCTAAAGGTTACTTTCTCTAATAATCTGAGTAAACGAAAAACAACCTGGTAGTTGCACTGAGGTGAAAGGACAACACAACAGCCATGCCCGAGACGGGATTCGTACCTAGGACCTCTCGCACCGTAGACCGGCGCCTAGCCAAAGAACATGTAAACCTAACTGACTACACCACGGAGGCCGGCGACGAGAAAGCATAGATAGAGAAAGCAGTCAGATGAGGAAATCCATAGAGTATTAGTGTGTAGTACTCCAAAATTAAGATTTAATACAGGAGCAAGAGAGTTAAATGTTTTTTTTTTCTGTGGAAGCAAATTACACACTAGGAAGCGTTGGTTCAAGCAGGAATAACGCAGGCCGTAAAAAGGTGTTTAGTGATCATAGGCTTATCGAAATATACATAGAAATACTTGATTGAAAGCTTAAAAGTCTAGCAAAAAGTGCAGCGAAATACATTACGTAAACACCACGAGAACAAGGAGAGACGACCAACATTAGCAGAATTTCTGAGGGGTGAGAAAGTGTCTTCTAGTAGTAAAATGTTTACTTTTTGGAGAGGGATTCACAAACCTGGTAGCTTATAACTACTGTATGGTTATGTCAAGTCCTCTACCTATTTACCTTACAGTTAATTTGAGGGCTAATTTAAAAAGAAGAGAAAATACAATTGGTGTCTGAGAACAGAGTTTGTGCCTCAGTGGAGTTAAACATGCCCGATTCCCAGAGAGCAATAACACGAGGTTTCTTTTTATTATAATTTTAACAGACCTTTTGTGTTTATAATTTCCTACTCAGTGGTAATGCTCGGAGGGAACCATACCAGGTAAAACTAGACTACCTTAAGAAGCAAATTGTGTTTGAGACGTTTACCATTCGTTAACGAGTGATGATGGTGTGACCATTCAAAATATGTGGGTTCACGACCTGGTTTACTACATTAGCGACCGACTATTAAATTCTGGATATGGCTTCTCAGTTCGCATCATAACGTTACACGGCGGGTATGTGTGGGTTTAATCTATTGGTAGCTCAATGCGATACGATAAACATACAGGCACTACAGTTCTAAATATTAGTCTAGGCTTGCTGATGGCTAGTGTTGTTTATGAGTAATTGGTAAATTCTGGATGTCGTCGTTTACCGGGCGTCTTCTTCTACGGTTGGGAAACCTCGTCAGTTGAAAGACGTCGCCCCTGGGATGGCTGAATCAGTTGTACAGGGCAACAGGTCGGGTCGGCTGGCAGTGCGACTGAGTAGGGCCTGAATTCGTCTCTCTGGATGGTGCGAAACTAGCCCTGGTCACCAGCGATAGGGTGAAACTCCCTGCAGGCGGCCCTCAGAACCTGGACAGTGGCGCCGAATGACGACCCTCCTGGCGGACCTCGTCGAAGATAGTTCTCGACGATCGCTCTCGACGAGAAGTCGGCGTTTTGCCTCCCTCCGGTATCAATTCATTACTGATACAGTAGACTTCTTGGTAGACCTCTTCATATTAAACCTCGTCGTCCTTCTCGAAGGCTACGTTCGTCGAAAATCCCTTCCGTCGTCTTACTTAGCTCCCGTTAATTATCTCTTTCTCGAACCTTCCTTTTTTTTTCTAAACGCTCCAAAACTTCACACACCTCACTTCTCTTAACCAATTTTACAACCTCTATTCACTTTCGATAGCACGGCAAACCAGGTCACAGTACGCGATGGTGATCAAGTGAAACTACTTTCATAGGTAGAAACCTGGAGACCATTACCACTGATAAATTCTATTACAATATAAAGTACAAAAACAGGAACATGTAATAAAATAACACGGCTCGAGGCGTCTACGGCCAAAGATACTTACGTATACATAGACAAACAAACGTCAATATTCCTGAATCCCGCTCTTAAGGGGTAATGATCCCTACCACCTTGGATTTATCTGTTTCTTCTAGATAACTTCTGTTTCAGTCGATATATCAAGATGTTGTCACGACGAGGCATAGATACAAACTTAATCGATTTTCTGTAATTACTGGAACCATATATATTCATTATTTTGCAACGGGAAACAGCTGAAAAGGAAAAATTGCTTTATTGACGGGAGCGACTGCAGAGGCCGCAACATTAACAGAAATAATGCCATATGGAGTCCAAAAAGTAAATGAAACAATAAACTATCCCTTGTCAGCGTGAAAAAAAGTAAAACAATGTGTCTATTCCCTGATTTATAAGAAAAACCGTAAAACCGATCTGACAGGGATCAATCCCCCTTAACTTTACACTTGACGACTTAAAAAATCTTCTGTGATATCTCTCACGTTTATTGACTTTTTTTCTCTTCGTCACTTGATATGGCGGCAAGAGTTGGATACACAATAATGTAAGTTCGTTAGGAATAGTGGTGTTCACTGTTTTATAATCAATGTTTGTTGCGAATAACAAGATAAGCGCTGGCATGTTAAAATTGGTCAACCCTGGAGATAAATGCAAGCACATTTTTTCCAATAATGGCAGATATTGATCACCCAGGACATCCGATTTTTTTATACAGAATTCAGCTGTGTGGTTGGTTTTAGACCAATAGTAAACTTGGAAGCTAACTTATCCTTTTCACGCCGCAGTCAGCAACTTCTTGCAAATTATTTTATGTTGCAACTCCGAACGTCAGGGCCAGCAGGTTAGGTACATGCCGACGCTCGCGGTCTGGACGGGCAGCTATGTGAATAGAAACGTTTCTTCATGTTCGATATATTGTTGCCATGTGTATCGCACACGCGTTGACGCACGGTTGTTATGTCTATGTTGTGGATACCAGTTGTGTTGACAGTGTGGAGGTCAGCCGCTATTTTTTCCTGGTGGCTCGTCGCCTTCACGTGCACCATACAACACGCGACCTTCAGGAAGTAACGGCAGCTTCGCAAATATCACTTTCTCTACGTGCCACACGCAGCAATGTCACACACTCTCAATGCCACGGTGTGAGTTGTGATACGTTATAGACTGGTGACAAATTATTACATGACAACTTCGCATGTGGGGAAGAGTATGTGATCAGTAACTGCCGAGGACATGAAAACAAGTGGACCTACAAAAATATTTACCCCGATAAGTTGTCGTCCTTTCACTGCAAGGAACGTCACAGTCAGTCTGCTGTGGTTATACTCGCCGTACGGTAACTTGATACTTTCTGGAAGCCCTGCTTCTAGCTTGGATGTGTTTGCACACCAACTATGTATCCTTCCGCCAAACATCAACAATAACATTGCCAGGCTGACGGCTGCACTGCAAGCCATAGTACATTGTTCATCCGCCGCCATTATCTACATCACCTCTAAAATATTGTAATACATGCTACATGTTTATATACATTTTATTTCATTTCCTGAAAATGAAATTCTGTGCATATTCTATTAAACGATTTTCAATATTTTAGCCGCTGACAGAAGAACTATTTCTACATCAACGTCAACCCAACCATCCTGCGACTATCGTATAACAGAGGTGTCTAACTCACTTTTAAAATAATTATTACGAACATTTTTCATACGGACGCGTAACAGTAAAAAACAAATTTATTGATTTATCTCACCGTATTGCTTTTTCATTTGCTTACGTAGTTGTATGGAAATAACGAAAGTATTCCTAGTAATTTTTTTTCAACAGTTCGTTTCTTAATGGCGCGGTATACCGCAGTTTTCTTCACCATGTTTTTATTTTTATATTTGTACCGGTAATTTTTTTCTGGTTTAGGACACAAAATGTTACCAAATTTTCTTCTTATAAAATGTTTTATTTCGCATTGTTTTTGCGTAATGGCTCATTAAAGCCAAAAATTTCATGTTTCCATTTTAAGGATGACACTAAAACCAACTCACTTACCAAACTGAAAAAAAGAATTCTCAGTGAATAACGATGTTGTAGGCTACAATCTCGGCTATGTTTATCCACAAAATAAAATAATTTTGTATTTAAAAAAAAAAAAACCATTATAGAATTTGTAAAATTTTTATTTTAAGTTTCAGCAGTTTTATTTAAATGCAAAAAGATTCTATTCTGTGTTTTCATGGACGTGACATTGTAGCCTGCGACTTCTTTATCCACTATGAATTTTTTTCAGTTTGGTTTGTCAGTTGGTTTTAGTGTAGTCCATAAAATGGAAACATGTAAAGTTTGAATTTAACAAGTTATTACGAGAAAACTATGAGAGATAAAAACATTTCATAAGAGCCAAATTGGGTCACATTTTGTGTCTAAATTAAGAAAAAAAAAATCTGGTACAAATAAAACCATGGTGATGAAAGTTGCGGTGTACCGCGCTTTTAAAGTACCAACTTACCGCACGGTGGGTATATATTCGCAGTTGCCGTGTAGACAACCATGTCTGTCGCCGTGTTTATTTGTATTGTCCTCGCTGTATTTGTCCATCATTGTCACCATTTTCATGCATCTTGTTCGGTCCTTGCCTGTTTTGACTTTCCTTTTTCGTTATGTTCAGACTGTATTCTTATCTCGAAATTACTTGTATGTTTATTGACAGCCATTTCTGGCTCCAGTGTTTTGTTGCTCATTTTCTTGTGCTTAGTCCTTTAAGAAATGCTAGTTTTTCTGCGACTCCGCAAAATTCACTAGCTGTGCGGCATATGCAACAAAACACTTCAGTTTGACAGGGAATGTAATCTCGTTAGTACACAAAATACCGACTTCTCCATTCACAGCGATTCACATTAAAGAATATTGTTATTTTCCATGCTGTATATATTTGATTGTAACAGCAAAACACGTCTTGAGCCACTTACACAAGTGTTTAAGTATTATTATTACTGTAAGTTCACAAATTTTTATTAAAACTCTGTTAGTGAAAAAAATCAGGACAAGCATTTTGGCCATCCTAAAGTTACAGTGGTGTACGCTTATTGTCATATTTTCAGGCAATCTTCAGATTAGCCCAGCGGGTGATCATTTGAAGTTTGGTAGCAATCAAATCAACATAATGTTTTTTTTTTTTTTTTTTTTTGCTTTTTGCCCATTTTGTGTCATATTTTCCTTACAAATTAATTAATTAACATTAATAAAGTATTAAATAATGAATAATTAAGTTTGATAGAGACGTAGAAGTGTGCGGCATGCAAATGCATGGATTTAAATTCTTGGCTATATAGATAAATTAGCGATACCTGGGTCGCTAGTATATATAATTGTTATCGTTAGTTGTAAATCGTGTTATGGTTTGCAATTTTTTTTTGTTTAATTATTGGTAGGTATACTGTGACGCCATATGTCTGTTATTAGCTGTTATTAACTAAGATATTTTTAAAAAATCTTATAATTGACTACGAATCCGAATTCTAGATGTGCACGTAAGTCATTCAAACAAATTGGTGTAAATCTGTCGCCAAAATCAGAGGTCCCTAGTTACTGACAATGACGTTCTCCAGGTACGGTTTTTCATTGTGATGAAACCGAAGCTAGATGTCTGGTAATTCCTTATACGTCCATTCTACTTTATTCTGTTGTCTGTGGCGATCTAGTCAAGGGTTGCAAGACCAATCCTGATGGCCTATCTCTGTATGTGTTACCGAATTGAACGGCGCCATATTGCAGCCCATGGTCCTATACCAATGTTTTTATTGTTACCCCCACCCCCTGCTAAAGTATACAGATCCCTATCTTGGCCTGCAGCATGTCAGCGATCAATCTAGTCATGTAACAAGAGAGCAGCGTAACAGTCTAGTTCTTTTATAACGTCTTTGGTTCTAGTAGATCTTTGTGGTGCACAAGTGTTCCATTTGTTGTTAAGTGAGAACATGTTACCATTTAAATTACAAAACTCTTTTTATGCAGTTACTACACCTATTACGTAGATTTAATATAAACTGTGGTTATTGTTACAGCGTTTAATACAATACATTGGTTTAAACTGAAATAAAGTTCTTGTGTCTGTGACCGATGTAAATTATAGTTTGATATATATTACGTCACACAAGTTTTTTTTTTTGCAGGTAATACTCATGTTACATTAAACATCGTGTTTTAAGTTTAATTTACAGTGGATTTGCTGAGCTCTTGAAAGGTAAATATAAACTGATTTTTATGTTTGACTAATCGGGGCAGAAGTGACGTAAAATAGGGTTATATGACGTATACGTAAAGTAAGTGGGCTTCAAGTTCGTCGACAGCGTGGTCATTAGAGACTATAACACATAACGTGGTACAATGACAGGAGCTGGGAGAGGAGTCGGCCATGGCCTTTGTTAAGGAACCATCCCAGCATTCGCCTGCAGTGATTTCGGGAAACCGTGAAAAATCAGGATGGTCGGAGCCGGGTATCGAACCCGGATCCTCACGAATGCGAGTACAACGTGTTACCATTGTGACATCTCGCTCGGTTGTGACTTATAGGACTTTTGTGTTTAAAACGCGCCTCCTTTAAACAAGATATTCCGTTTATAGGCGGACTCGCTGATGCAGCAAACAGTTTCTTTATCGCCGCTATGTATTTGTTTGTATGTTAATACTACTGACATAACTAGGCGTGCCAAGATATTTTCATTAATTTTTTTTGAAGGGATGTTTAATTTACTGTAGTGTAACCAAAGTGCAAAAGAAACTTTTTTAGTCTTAAGTATCGCCACGTTCCTCGTATGTACCTTACAGGTAGTGCGGGGGTAATCTATCTAGACAATACCAAGTACTGAATGTTTCTTTCCTGGCTTTACTGGACTCGCTGAGAACTGCTCTCGTAGGGCGCGCAAGAACATCGATCTTAACTGTTTCAATAGAAGTGGTCGCTAACGTCAGATAACTCTGGGATAACTACTGTCGTCCCTCTTTGCTTTTAATTCAACTATTCAGCAATAATCGATCCACGATGAGCGGTATCACGGGGTGCCTACCGCCGCCCCTATTACCCAAAATGCCTCGACCCGTCTCCACTTTCGCGACTCTTTTCTGTCTTGGCGGGAAACCACCCTCTCAGAGCAGTGATCATGAAGAGGTGCCCCCAGCCAATCAGTGTCGTACATCCTCTGAAGCCCAGCCATGAGTGCAGATTTCATCTTGAGGCCTTGTTACGGAGTTTTGCAGTGATTTCGAAAATGTTTTTTATTGCTACCTAATACTCATATCAAAATTTCGCTGCACAGTGTCAAACTTATATGTTATAATTTGTAGCTGAATTTTTTTTGTAGAATTATACTGAACGGTTTTTTAGATTTCATTACGCAAAGTACCACGTTTTTCGTCGTGAAAATAAGCAAAAATGAAGGAAATTATTTTTTTGCTGGCGAATGGTACGTTATTTTAATAAACGCGTCCACAGTATTTTGCATCATGTGATTGCACATTGACTAAAATTTTTTTAAAAACTTTTGGTTAAAAAATATTTGAGTTATTGGCACCAGTCTGAAAAAAACTCGGGAACAAGCCCTTAATCCACTTCGCCTCCTTCTATTTTCAAATTATATTTAAATCAAAATATTAATACTTTTCATACAACTTGAACATAATCTCAAGTTTAATTACTCCCTTGTTTCCTTGTTTTTATTTAATTTCAACGTAGTATCCCCTCCGTCTGTAGGGCCGTGCCTACTCTCCGGATGGAAGGAACATAGCGGGTGGAAAAGACTTCCGCCTCCCTCTCTGCACCTGCCATGCCGAGAGTAAAATTGTGCGTGATTTAACATTAACTGAAGTAAAATCTGCCACTGTGGATTGTAGATTTGTTTTAGTTAAGCGATGTTGAAACGACTGATAGCTCCCAAACCATATTTGTCTTAACATTTCTATTAATCATCGTTATACATCCACAATTCTATTATTTTAATTAATACCTACTGTTTTACTAGGGCACGTTACAGTATTAACAATTGACTGTATGTTTATTTACCTGGTAATAATTGCTTTCACTTATTCTAAACATTTGTATAGGGAATATAACAAGTATACGAATGTTCCCTTTCGAGTGGCTATAGTAAAAGGAGGGGGCGTGGGGCATGGCCCATCCTGTAGGCTTGCCTATTGTTACAAGTTTTAGCCTGGAAGGGGGGAGATAAATAAGCCAGAGATGGAAGGTAACAAGAGTTTATTAGTATAGAGAACAAGGAAATACAGCAATACAGAAATAGAGGCGAGTGGAAGGGTTAGGGTAAGGCGAGACAGGAGATAGGTAAAGGATCGCTCTCCTTCCCTAAACCAACAGGAACTCACCGCTCGTG
>PNEQ01085841.1:0-18617 GCA_003012365.1 Medauroidea extradentata | reverse complement strand
CCATTGCATCCAGTTACTTGCAACATCGCCTTCCCGCCGAAGCTTCTTGATTGGCTTCACCAACGTGTCCATTATTGAAATTTCACAGACTGCGCCATGTAATGGTAATTAATAATAACGCACAATGATTCAATCGGATTCCTTTATTCTGCCTACATGCTCTTACAGCCATCCATGATTGCCGACGACACTTCCGTTCCTGCCAACTTCCACATATCACAATTACCAACTTACTCTCATGACATGTAATAAACAAAATTATGACTAGTTGAATTTTTAGTTGAATCCATACAATTTCTTGCTTTGAAAGAATTAGCTATTACAGCAAAAACAATTTCAAACAAAACTGCCAAACAGATTTTAGATATCTGCTCTCGTTTAAGCTTAAAAAAATTATTATCACAAAGACAGTTGAAACTAAAGAGCATGACCTTAATGGACAACTTCAAAAGAGGCGGAGCTTCAGTCAGGTGTGGGATACAATTCCTATCTCCATGGATACCGCAGCCGAACATAACCTTCATTTAGCTGTTTGGCTTCACATGTCCCGGATGAGATGTACGTCAAGAAAATTGATTATTTGTTTGGAATTTGCAGTTTTTTCAGGTAAACATTAATCTTATGTATTTGCATATCTTAACCATGAAATTGAAACTAATATTTTTTACCCTTGCTTGCAAATCTATGAATGCGCAACATTTTTGCTTTCTACAACTACCAACTAACAAATCAGCATGTTTGTAAACAAGCTTTGTTTCCCACAGTACTTTTGCCCTGCGGTGATGTCAGGGGGCGTGTACTTCAAGTCGTCCATTGAATACTAGTAAAAGGTAAGAAAATTAGTAACCTAAAAGATTTCTAAATGAAGTTTACATTGTTGCATGTTCTTGCGAAATGATATGACTGTATAGTTTTATTTGTAAGTATACATAATTAGGAGTCAAACAAAGACTGTATTGTTAAGATGCTGTGATAAGCCATGTATGAAATGCTGTTTAAAATTTCTCACAATGACGCTTTGTGCAAGGATAGAAAATCGTAATTTAACTGTCAAATGACATTTCAACAGTAAGATAGCATGAAGCCTATATATAATATAGGTACTTAATTTTCTGGAACGTGATTTTTAAGTGTTTTGGCAGAAGTTTTCAATTTGTTCATGTGGGACTAATTGCTTATTATTTGATTTGAAAGAATTGCTAGTAAGAACTATTTTACTATACAATTTTCATTTTGTTTTATGTAATGTAAACAATTGTGCTTTAAACCATTACCGCGTGGTATCAGCAGATGGCGGAAGGATTCACGAAGGTGGCACACGTAAGGGGAGAAGGGAGTAACGGTAGAGAGTTGCAAGGCGGCAGTGTGTGAGGCACATACCTTGCCGAGGTTTGGTGAGGAGCTTATTTAGAGAAGAGAGATAAAGGTAACTGCCATGGCATTTCCTAAATTTGTCGACCAAGTGCAATAGCGATTTTCTTCTTTTGTTATATTTGATTTTAAATAAATAAAAAAAAGGAATGAAAGTTGACGAACGAAACAGCAGAGTTTTGTTTCTTAGGCCAAGCTGTGATTTTTCCTGGGTCGGCACGTTGATCCCATGAGCAAAATATCCAAGAATATTACCACTGAGTTAGCCGACACACCACAATAGCATAACACTACAAGGGCAAGTGTGTTAAGTACAAGATATACAAGTTTCCAGCCAGCAAGTCACTACGTACTTGAAGTACCACCACCATTCATGTACGTACTTGGTTATAAAATATGTTTTTACAACAGGGAAACCTCATTAATAACAACCTCAAATTAACTAAATGTTTGCAATTTGTAATAATGTGGTTTTCATTCACAGGTATTTTCAATAAACACAAAAAAACTCAAAATAGTTCCCTAAGTGATTGAGCACAAAGAAAAAAAATATTATTATTACTAATACAGTACATATTTTTACAAACATTATAATGAAATTCAATTTAATAAAATATATATTAAGAATAAAAATTAACATTAAAGACACAATAACTTTGATGTGAAATAATGAGGTTTATATAGAAGAGGTTTTCCTGTAGTAATAAAGAGAGCAGGGACTTACCTTTTCACTGGCGAGTGCAAATTTATCAATCATGGAGAGGACTTGGTTAGCCCTGTGAGTGTAGAGCATCACCCGACCACCAGAACTCAAGAGCAACTGAACTGCACTGCCCTTTGGCACACTGGTTTCCATTATTTCCTCAAAACTAACAACAAAGGGCAAAAATAAACTAGGAAACTATCACAAACTATGTCAAATACATACCTACACAATAAACATTTCTGCTTTGACAGTAAATAGTATTAAAACCAGATACTGTAGTTACATTTCTTGCAACTACTCAAGTTTATAGTTTACCATATGAAATAATAGTTAAATAATGCCTATACCATTACAAAAACAATTACACTAATGTATTGTAAATAATATTATAGTGAAAGGTCAAAAGAGTGTCTTTTCATAGTGATGTAAGAGTTTCTAACAATGTTCTAAGTAAAATAAATCAAACATTTTTTTTTGAAACCAGCTAGCATTTATTTCACAGATTGTGCAGTAGAAACAATGGTTAAGGAGGAGGATAAAGACAGTGATCGCTGTAAAGTACACGGAGCAAGGAAACAGCGACTGACCTGAAGGTGTCCAGCACCTGCAGGTGTTCGTCGAGTGACGTGGCCTCCCTCCTGAGCAGCCGCACTCCAGAGTGAGACACTGCCAGCAGTTGAACAGCTGGGTGCTGGTGGCCACCCTGCACACACAACCAAGTCTCTTAGCTGAGTTCCTCTCCCTACACACAGTCCTCATCACAACAACCAGATCCCTCCGACGAGCTCCTTTGCTCGGACGCACGCCTCATACTTACATTTGTGACCTACCATCCCTGAGGGTATATTATGACTGCATTCGTCACAGATGCAAAACCAGATATTGTGTTGAAAGTGATTACAACTACCTGTTTTTCAAGTCTGATGCAAACTAGCATGCTGTCCGTAGGATGGACAAAATGCAATGAGAATATGATAAATGGTGGATAATTTCATTGAGGTTCAATAACATCCTACATTCAAAAATTTACTATTATATTATGTAGTTAACGAAGAAGCAGTCCCAATTATATGTGAGAGCAGTGATTACCCCATTTATAATTCCTAGAAGTACACTACTTTCGTAATATAACTTATTGATTTTGTCAGATGACATTCTGAGGTAGTCATTATAGACTAAAGTTACGAGTAAAATTATGAACTACATGACTATCAACAGATATAATTACAAGATAACTGTTAACATGGACATGAAAAACATAGAATAATTGTTTATTATGTTAACATGTTGTGTGGATAGAGGAGTGGGTAGCAACGCTGCCTTATAATTACATGGCATTTTGTACATATGTATATCAGAATTATCTCACAAAGTGTAAAACAAAAATGCCAAAACAGAACCAGAACTCCTTTCTGACGTAAATTAAAACTACTTCCAAGTGAATGAGAGATTTTCCTCCAGGGTAGCATTGTCAATTAATATTGCAAAGTCCACAATTATGTGAGGTGTTGCAATTTAAAAAAAAAAAAAAAAAAAAAAAAAAAAGTAGCAACACCCACAAACGAGAACTATCATGATCACGGAAATGCTATCTGAACCATACAAAGTTGCATTCAGAAGCAAACTAGAGTCATTGGGTTGTAAAAGTCCTGCATGCTGCAGAATATGTGATGTTCCCACTATAAGTAACACAGTAGAACTATATAAAATTCACGAAGAGACCCAAGCAATTTCAACTTAATGTAAGGAAGAACTTTATCCTGTACAGGTATTCCTGGTACAGTGGGCTTTTTCACAAACTAATTTTTTTTTCTTCCAGCTAAATCATATTTCTGATTCCTCTTAAGGTCATGTTTAAATCCTAAACGAGAGCAAATATCGAAAAAAAGTTGCACAGTTTTGTTAAGAACTTTGTCATGTTAATTAATTTTTTTCAAGGCAAAATACACAATGGTTTCAGCTAATTATGCAATTGAGAAAATTCTCATTAATGAGCAAATCAGCCAAATCTATATAGTAGTAACTTTGTCTGGAAAAAATTTGACTACATAATTAAAATAATTCTTAATAAAATTGTGCAACAGTTTTTCGATATCTGTTCTTGTTTAGAAATAAAAAAATATTATCGCAAAATCCGCAGGAATGATGTATTTTCGCCTTTATGTAAATGTAGAAGTGTAAGTAGTAAACATGATGTAAAGAATCACTGTGTAGATGTTTGAGGCCACAATAAAATGTCAATTTCTTTATTGTTTAGCACAAAATGTTTTGCTTGCCTGCATCTGAATAAGTAACTGAATGTATAAGCATGGGGACATCTACATTCTCAAATGTTAACTCTGTACTCAAACACATTTACTTCCCATCATCCTTCGTTATCCTGACATGTGGTATCAATTGCATGGAATTTGTTTCCTCACTAAACACCTGTGATAACAAAGATAAAACACTTACAGATACAGGGAAGATCCTGGCAAAGTAGGTTGGCCAGTCCTTAGCCAAATCTACAACATTTTTCTTTATGGTAACTTTCTGTGGCGAGGTGTGAAGATTGGTAAGCGTTACACCATAGCTGTCCAGCAACTAAAGAGAACAGAAACCACACTTCTCATTAGAAACATTCAAGAGAACTAATCTGCATAATACTTACACATTTTTAAGTTTTGTATTTACACAGAAATTAATTTAAATTCTTTCAAAGAATCACCTGAAAGAAATCAACAAATTCATAGTACAGTATTGCACAACCTAAATTCTCTAATTATTATGTAAATATTTCCTTTACAAGGTATGGATCTTTCAGTATCTAGCTATCCTGAACCAGACATACCATATACCGGTAAAAGCCCAGACGAACTTGAAAGGGTAACTTGAGTATTTAAATAAACTATATGCTACCTGCATGTGTACAGTATTTACCACACTGTTAGCCAACAGCAAATTCAAGGCAATGGCTAACTTTAAAATTCTTGGAAAAAGAAAATTATGTGACATGGAATGCAAGCAGAATGTTGAACATCTTGCACATACTCAGTAAGGAGATTGGTGCATGGAAAAACTAAAAGTTGTTCAACTGCACACGCTACCTTTTAGAGTTGCTACTGTGGTTACCTGTATAAAGTTGCGTGTCCTGGCAACAAAACTGGTACTTGCAACTGCATTTATGAGGAGTTTGTGAAGACTTTAGAAGTTCATGCACACTTTCTGAATGCCTGTTTGTGAGCATGTGTTTTACGTCATATCATTATGAGTTAGGGAGAGAATGAACATATGAGCTTCACTTAATGACTTGAAGTACCGTACTACTTATATTACTGATTTGACCAATCTGTAACTGCCTAGAGTGAAACTATGTTTTATATACAGGATGTTTGGTAATTATAGGTACAAACGAAATGGGTACATCGAGGATGATGAAACAAGCAAATATTGTTAATAAACATAGGTAGTTATGGAAACCAATGGTTTTCCCAATACGACACATTATATGCTACGACAGGATTCTGTAATACCAGTGTTCCCGAGGATCAAAAGTCAAAATGCTGCACATGTTGACGAAGACATTACAACAAGTATTCAAAATGGGCACCGTTCATGTGAAGGCAGGCTTCAGCACGTCTTCGCATCTATGCCTGTACTAGGGATGGGTTGGTTCCAATTATTTACCGGTTCCGGTTCTCGGTTCGATTCTTTGAATGTTGACAATATTTATTAGATGCCACTAACTTTGATAAATCACCAACACACTTAATATACTGTATTTCCTATTTATAACTAATGCAATTTTGACTCACTATGCTTCAATACAGAGACATGAAGCGCACAAGTAAAAAAATTCATTACACAAATCAACTGACAAATATTACACCATAGTTTTGCCTGACGCTCACCTTCTTCATCTTGGTACGTTGCTCACGACTGATCCTGATGCAAGGTCCAGCCAAAACATCGTGAACTATCTGGCAAAACACCAGGTGAAGCGCTAAGGGACTAGTCAAGTTCTCTCCTGGGGAAAACACCTGAAAAAGATAAATGTCGTTTATATAAACTTTTCAGCTATCTCAACACATAAGATCTAAAAATAGTTAATGTGAATTATGATGTTCCTACAGTTTTTGCAAACAGCTATATTGCTGCCACAAAGACGTTCTGGTCAGACAGTACAAGGTAATGTAAAATAGCTAGGCTAAGGAAGCTTGTAAAAAATACTCCTCCTTACAGTGCAATATATTCTAAAAATAAAGGTGCTACAATTATATGGACAACTCAAGCAAAAATCTGTAAAATATGTAATGAATCCAAAATACTACTACAAATGTACTTTTTACAGTCATCTGATATACAGTATGCTGTTTTCCATGGAAAGAATCACCAGAAATGTATTAACCAGTAATTCGAATTATGAAGTTCTTTAAATCAATAACTATATATTTATGTAGTTTTTATATAAATTATACGTAGTCATGTTAATTGTTTACGTATGCAATTATACTGCTTGAAAGCATACCAAAAACTCCACAAAATAAATATGCTGGTAAGTTATACATTCTGAAACAAAACTGAAATTTCACAAACACTTATGTTGTTCATGGGATAAGACAAACCCAATTAGACAATCTGCAAAATTTTTCCACGTACTGATAAAAATGATGTAAGGTAAAAGTTTAAGTAGCACGTCAGAAATATGAATGTTGGTAAAGTCATACCTCCTTCCTTACAATCAGTCTCCAGTTCACCCTATTGTAGGTGAAATATGCAGCAGTGCTGGGACCAAACAGCTTTGTCTTCATGGTTTCCACACTGCGATCAAGGTCGCGACGCTCCACTATCATTGGTGGAGTAGAGTCCACCGGTTTAAGGAACTCTGAAGATTCTTCAACTAAGAAAGTTAAATACATAGAGGATGAAAGCAGAGATTGAATGATGTACTTTACTACAGCATCATTTTACTCACTTCAAAAATTACTGTCATGAATGAGAGTATATGCTGAGAAATTAGCCAAGCGTATTGTGATCATGCAAATGTAATGTATGGTCGGCAGTGTGTTATATGGGCATTGATACTCAAAAAGTGGAAAAGTTAAACAATTTAATAAATAGGTAAAAATTTTGCACTACAAAGAAATGCATTGCTAATAATGTCAAACTATTGTGCATGATAATTTAGGTTTTTTTTTTTTGTTGAAATGTACAGGAAAACCTTTTTGCACAGTATTTACCCATCACAAAATTGCTGATATGATAAAGAGCTGACATGAAACATATGACGGGTACAGGGGTATAAGAATGAATGTCCACATTTACTAGTTCCCAGTAAAATGCAATTGAAAGTTCAAACTCTTGCATGTCGTACCCGGATGGGTTTATTTAATGTCTCGTTATTTCGGACACTCATCAACATTCCTCTTCATGCTTTGTAGAGGGAAAAGTACTGGCATTTCTCTACGGTTTGGCACCATGACATCATTTTTTGTGGAAAATGGACATTCATTTTTCTTTCCCTGTATCCTTCATATGTATGATATTTTAAGGGTACGATTAACTGATTATATTTGTTGTAAGTGTAGGTATTATTTCAGAGTTTTAAAAGCATTAAAATAAAAAACTGCACAGAAAATAATATGAGAAACCAATTAACACACCAGCAGAACATAAATCAAATCATTTGATAAAAAAACTCAAAACTGTGTACCTAAAAACCAAGAGGTTGTGACAACGACTGTACGTAGGTAGTTGCAGTTACTCACTCTCTATCCTCTCCATCTTGTCTGTGAGGTGCGTGGACACGGAGGATCGCCGGTCATCAATCTTCCTCGACTGGTTAGTGAAGGCCTCGCGACTGAACACCTCATTCCTACTGTTCTCGAATGCATCGTTATGATGACTCATCTTGTTGTTGCCGTGGTGCTGGTACTTTACCGGTTGTATGGGTGGAGGAGGCGACCGTGGCGGTGGCTGGTTACTGAGCACATACATACAAATATGCTTCTGTGCATAGCTTCCCTTTTAATAATTAAGGATGTTAAATTCTTATCACTAAAACTGAATTTTTTAAAAATTTGTTCATTACAATTCATTAATTAATATCCACTTCATATAAACAAGATTGGAACAGTGGCTTGCATATTTGCAAGTAAACTGATCCTTCTTATGATTAACAATTCTTGTGCTTGAAAGATCACTTGGGGCTATAAGAAAGTAAATAATCTCAAACTAATAATGTAACACCCTCTTTATATACTTCCTGATGCTACACTTTCCCTTATTTTATACCTGTTTTCACTGGTCTTATGCAAACTACGGACAGCGTAACATTGCTTATTTTTATACATTATTTTAGCATGTCCCTTAAGTAGTTAAAAAAAAGGGCAAGGGTTTCACCTAATTTATTACCAATTTTAGTTAGTTACTGTAATATTTAACAAGAAATCTACAGAGAATAAATTTACTATCAGCAGCTTAACAAAACCAAACACTTTTTCAAGTACATAATATGCTTTCAAATATCCTGTAAGGTCAAAGACATTTACAAGCAGCACCTATGTGCTTCTAACACAAAAAAATAAAAAATTAAAAAAATAAAAGTTAGCTAAACTCAACCACCATGAAGAGTAGAACGTAGAGTATTCATCTACAAACAGTAGCAGACAGAACTGTGAATGCTCTCTCTCAATGTGTGACATTTCAAAGAGATGAAGCCAGATAAAGAGAAAGTGAGTAGTCTAGGCAGGAGAACTGGTTGTGTGGACAGCATTACTAGTTCAACAACATGCTAGCAAAAAGATGAACTGTGTTGGATGAGAGTTGTTGTGTGGCCTTCTTTCAGGCTAGTGTCAACACTGGATGTGTTCGGCACTCACTGTAGTTTCATAGTGACCCACATGAGTGAGAGTACAATGCTACGGACCTTCTCACAGGCTCCTGTCATAACAATTAACTGAAAACCACTTAAATCATAGTAACCTCCAGTACCACCCTCACTGTATAAGAAACTTTAAATACACCACATTAAATAAATAGGCATAGGGGTGCCACTATATACCCAGTTCACAGTTTTACTAGCATATCACTGTTGGCACAGTCAACTAATTGCAATTGTTATTACAAGAAACAGGTGAAATTAATATTCTTACCTAACAACTGAATTACCTACCCAATATCAAATAACTCAACATGTTATGATACGATTTTCAGACATACCTACCATTACAAGTCAGTGAAACACACAGTAAGCAAGGGAGTAGACTTTCCAAGACGACAAAATGAAATACTGTACTTGGAAACGAAATACAGTAATCTCTCAATTAAACAACTTCCAAGTAACTGAATAAAATCGTCCTTTAATTGAATGAGTTCTTGAACTGGATGATAAAAGCATGTCAGGAACTTCAGATGGGACCAAAAAATACAGTTCTTGAAGTGAAAGAATAACCAAACTGGAAGACTTTGAACTGAGAGATCACAGTACATAACTTCTAACAGCTACACTTTTAATCCACTAACAGCTGCAGACAGACGTAGACATTGGAGAGTTACTGCATTCTGAAGGAAACTAACCTCTGTGAGTAGAAGTTGTTTGGTCGGGAGACTGGTGTGGTATCTATGAAGTGTGGGGTGACTGGGGGCGGAGGTGGGGCAGGTCTCCAGCTGCCCATGGACTTCTCCCCCCACCCTGAGTCCCATGCTGAATTCTGGGATGAGGCCATCTTGTCCCACTGGATACCAGAGGGACCCACCTTGTCCCACCCATTTGTGGGTGGCGACGACCCTTTCTCCCAAACTTTATCTTCATAGCGTGGTGTTGTCTTCTCCATTCGCTCAACCTTTAATGAAATAATGCTGTTACCACACAATTAAAACATACAACACCACACTTCAAAACACAGCAATTTATTTAAAAATATGGAATATAAAAATAAACACCACATTAAAAAACTTACTTTCTTTCACTTTTCAGCTCATCAAGATACAGGAAAAAAATTCCTGCAAGTTGAGAACCTAGTTACTTATAGTATCTGTAAAATTTAAATCAATGGTAGCCTCTCCACATACACTATCTTTTTCCTGTACTATAAAAATATTTCAGCCAACTTATTATTTTACTTTTTAATTTTGGTTCATAATAAAATAAAGAGACCAAATACTCGCAGATTGTTGAAACAAGTACAGTATATCAACTGACAACAGCATCCATCCATTACACAATTATAAAACTGATAACATCTACTTACAGATGATACTTGTAAATAGGTACACACACGTGAAGGGACAACACATATTTTTTTCGCAGAGGCACGGTTGCGACGTTTCGCCAGTATCAAACTGGCTTCCTCAAGTGGCACGACATGGCACACTGCAGTCCAGTCGGCACTGTGTGCTAGTACCTGTAAGCCTAGCGGTTAGAAGGCGAACTAAGCATGGTGGAAATTTCAAACATGGGGTCTGGTTCTGATAGCTTATACTGGAGAGGGGGCAAGGGTTGAAAAAATTGAATTATCTGATACTGAGGCCTGGAGGCTGTCTGGATTTTGTAATGCATTGATGGGCCAGTTACCAGCATCTGAGCTCTGAACTATTGCAAGACGATGGCAAGGATTTCACAATTCTGGTGTTGTAACAAGAGTCAAAATCTTTGTTGTAGGAAATTGCACGAGCAGCGACTGGCTTTTCTTGTGTTCAGATGTTGCGTCCAGCTAAGGCTTGCTTTGGTCAGCTCTGTGGCCATTCATTCTCTGTCTTGGAGTGTTGGTGGTGAGGCCTATGTACTCTGCATCACAGTGTTTGCACTAGAGCTGGTATATTAGGTTTTTTGTAGCACAGTTGTTGCTGCCTTGGATGGGATATATGTGGTTTGTGAGTCTGCTATTGAAGTAGGTAGACTGCTGGTGAATAGCACAGGAACCACAGCGAGAACTTTTGCAAGGGTAGGAGCCTCTGGGGTTGACTGTTTTGCTGAATGTTGCGGTTGGTGGAAGGTTCGGACGGACTAGTTTAAGGCTATTTTTCTCATGAAAACTATTTTTCGTATGATGAATTTCACTGATCTAAAAAAGTTATTTAGAAAACTTTTGTTCAATATTTTTTGATGGTATATGAGATTGACTTTGTAAAATTGTTGTTGAGTAGTAATGATGTTCTTTATAAACTAGACAGATTTGCATCTCACACATTCTATTATTACTTACATATTTCTCTTGGGTCTTGAACAACCTTAAAAGACTACGAAACCAAAAGTTATAAAAGGTGTGAACTATTAACAGAATAGTGAATAATAAAAATAATACACACACACATACATATATATATTTGATTCTGTGTATGAGGTGGTTGGGAGCTGTGTCGAAACCCCTTATGGACTAGCCCATGACTCACAAGCTGGACGGCTACGTGATGGGAACCCCGCCGAAACTACATCATGAAGACCTGTTCCAACTGCGCTTTTACCTTATGAAATAGGCCTACGAGACTCAGGTCACGTCTGAAGCATGATGTAATGTATATTTTTAGACCCCTGTAATGCGGAGAATCCCCAGAGTTTGGCTAGAGTATAAAAGCCCCGAATTAACAGATTTGAGAGAGTTCACTAATGATTGTGCTAGAGGAAGGTGCTATGCTTGTGGAGAGAGACAGCTGAAGAGATCTTGGTGACGTCAGAGTCTACTGGGAGGCTGCAGACACATACGTCGGAGCAGCATTGGGCGTAACAAGAGGACTGCTGCTGTGGGTTGGCAGATAACAAGGAGGTACGCGATGGGAGTCGAACCAAAGACCTCAAGAGTGAAGACAGTGGTGCACTCGGGGTGCTGCGCAGCACATGGTGAGCCATCATCACTTTGGACTGATAAGGTTGTACATTGTCACTATTTGAAAGATTGTTGATTGGATATGACTGAACTTTTATTGTTATTTGTAGACTTTAATTAATTGATGGTAGATATGTATATGCGTTAAATTGTCAAAGTTAATGAACATTTCTGTGGCACAGTAGTAATTGTGTGCATTATTAATTGTGTTGTGAAAGTTATAGTTGATTGCTGTTTTGTGTATTTTTGTAAGCTTTGTGAGCCAGTAAATCAATAACTTAATTCAATTCTTTTATTTCTAATTATAAGACCTCTATCCCAAAGAGCTCAGAGAATTGCACACATTTAAGTTTTTGCTAAGCTTGAAACAATATATATAATTTTTTTTCGGCAATCGCTTAACTGTGGCAATAAAACTAATTTATAACTGCAGCCTACTAGAATGTTGCTTCACCTGGCTGCGGACGATGTTTGTCTGCTGCACATCTGAGCGGTCTTCCTTGTTTACTCCTCTGGTTGCTACATCTACGGAATCTACAGAGTCCCAACGACCAGCTGCAAAAATTAAGATAAAAAAAATTACAGGCAAGAATTAAAATAATTACAAGCACATACATTCCTTGACAAAAATTTCAAAAAAGCATTTGCACCAAAAGAGAAAAAACATGTTATGTAAGATTATTGCATTCCTGGAAATTTTTCCTGCACCTAAGAACCGGACAAAAGGAAGCCAAAAAAAAAAAAAAAAAGCTACATTGACATCTACTAGCAGTCACAGTTGCCACAGTGCCACTACCCACAAAGTAGTGAACTGATATGCAACCTTCTCACTTTGCTGCTTTCACCATGATATTTCAAACAAGAACTACATAATTATAATTGCAAAATTCAGTTTAATAAAGATTTAAGATTTTAATTAGTTTCATTTGTGAGAAAAATTATATTTTTTATTTTGAGATTCAAGAGTCTGAAAAGTAATTTTTCGAATAACCTGGAAGGCTTCAAAAACAGTAATGCACTAATTATTTTGACAATACCATTCCATCATTGTCTGGTATGTTTTTTATCAAGGTGGTTTTAATTGGAGCACATTTAATAGTTTCATCAGTAAAACTTTATTTAGAACATGCTGCAACACAGTCAAATACCAGACAGCTAACTGACCGACTTACAACATACTCCTTTACACAACTGAAGTGAAGGCAGAAAATAATGTTTCATACCTTAATGAGAACACACGTAGTTTTGAATATCTACAAGAGTAACTTATTTTCTTAGTTTACTACATTTGCCACAAATAAAATTTTGTGTGGCTTAAAATAAACTGTGCTATTATTAAGGTAATTATTCTAAAGTGCAGTAAGAGTTTCATACTGATTTTAGCTTGGAAGTAGCATAATTGCAGTAAGTTTACAACTTTAATTTCCAATCACAACAATGTGTAAGGTCTGCCTATCTTATGTAAAAGTTCTCAGTCAATTTTTTTGTTAAGTAATAAGAGCACTACACTTATGTAGTTTTGTGTACATACTATGCTGAGCTCCCACATTTACTTAAATTATGATCTTGCAAGTGAATTGATGCAGTACACTTAATATCATAGAAGGAAATAGTAATAGTATAGTGTGGGGGGGGGGGGATTCACAGGAAGGGTTTCACACCCTTAATGGCAGACTTCTGAACGGAATGAAGCAGTGACTGGAAGGAAATCAGAAACATAATGGCAGTGTCCGCCACGATTCCCACATACAAAAAACTTGGGAGGACCCCATCAGGAGTCGAGCCTGAATCACTGTGGTGGAAGTGTGATCATTGAATAATTTTTGCAATGGGGGTTTGACAAACAGGAATGGTTTGCTGTGGTGAATGTTGCTAAGTCACAGAAAAATTACAGCTATGGTTTTCTGCTACTCAGCAAAATTCTTTAGCACAGCGGTATATCCTATAAAACATTTCAGTTTGTCACTGTGGTGGAAGGCAACTTGTATAATCAATACTCTGCCGTGGTCCCCTCAGTGAGGATGATTTGGAGTAGCATTGCGTTCACATTTTGGATTGACACGTGGTTGTCATGTAGAGGTGCAGCGAGCCACATCGCTGGTGAACAAAATTATACAACTGTCCCGTACATAAGTACCTAACATACCCAGCTGTTGTTCCAGCACAAGCATGCGATTATCTTCCAATTTCTTGATGGGCCTCTGTGGGGTGTCGTCCCTCTTCACCGGCAGCACAGCTGGCTTCTCTGGCTTGTTGGTTGCTCTGCAACAGACAAAAGCACTAGGCATTAAAAATAACCACTGGTGGTGAAGCATTATCGCTGCGCTGCAACATCACGACAACAGACGGCAAAGAAGATAGTAGTCTTATAATAGGTTTTTTTGTTCTACGAGCACAAATGACATGGACAAAACCTGCACAACAGTAATATGATATTGAAAACTATTGACACCACTCATAAATTTTGCCTCACATGAAAATACAGGTTACTATGCCCTCAAGGTACACATTTGAGAAAAAAATGTATGCTGTGCAACATACTCGTCAGCACTGCAACTAAACAAGTGTCAAGTGAAGTGTATATATGTAGAAGACTAACAATGTGACCATTTAACTCTACCGAAAAAAATTAGCATAGTGTGTTTTTTTCTCTGTGTGTAAGAAGTCAAGAACAATACTTATGGCTTAAAAATCATATTCTACAATCACGGTAGTTGAGTGAACATTTTCAGAGTTTGTGAAAATAACAACCCCTACCCATAGTGCATCTGCCACACTGCAGGAAGACTCCCGAGGAAACCTCGCGCCATCCAGCGCGGAGCGAGTTGGGTAGGAGCAGTGTGCGCCAGTGCTTAATTTACTAAATTAACATGTATTAATTTCAGTGTTTTCTTGTGCGTAAATTAACTGTTCAGTGCTTGTGTATTTTTCCTCATATTTAGCCAATGAACACACTCTGGGAACAGATTTATCATATAAGACGTTTTTAAAAAGAAATAATGCTTCAGTTATTTCTTTTACTATTTTTCCAATTTAAAATGGTTTTTCGTAATTTTTTATCTGAAGTGTTATTAAGTGTGACCTATTTTTTTCCTTGCAAAGCTACCCTTTTCATGGGCTAACTTGGTGTGGGTAGCCATTACATCAATTGGTTCTAGAGATTCAAAGGAGGCGGATACATTTCGATACAACCCGGAACCTTCACCGTTTTTTTCCCTATCATTTAGTCTAAAACAGTTTAATTGTTGATTTACTAGAACCTTGTTTCTTCTTGTTTTTGACCCAGGACTCTTACCCCTTGCCGACTGCAGTGTCCAAGGGTTAAGCTCATTACATGTAATTTTTCCATTAGCCTCGTGCTTTTTCACTGGGATTCCAACAGAAGTTCCAGGCCTGCTTTGCTGTCCTGGCTGTCCGTCATGTTAGTTCATTGTGTGTGTTATCTGTCCCTAGTGACGTGTGTCCTAAGTGTTTTAAGCATGGAAGTGCATGTGTTTCTGTGGCATGGGATTAGCCATAAAACAGATCACCACTGTAACTGTGGAGGGTACAAGAACCAGCCTGATACGTAGCCTGCCCCATGGTCATTGGCGTACTGACCCTGGGTTCCATCACAGAACTTCATTGAATTGGTTTTCCCCACATTTTTCCACCGTGCACTTTTCCTGCCATCTATCTTTCCTCAGCTCTCCATACTAGCTGGCTATTCCCTTAACCCTGACACCCATATCCTTTCCAGTGCATCCAACGCATAATTCTCTATTTGTTACCACAATTTTCCATCCTAAGCATCCCTTCCCTCCCTCATGTCAGATGGTGCCGAATGTGGGGGTTCGTGTCAAATAATAATACAGTAACAATAACAATGACAACAATAATAATAATAATGATGGTGATGACAATGATGATAGTACTGTATGTAATAATAATAATAATAATAATAATAATAATAATAATAATAATAATAATAATAATAATAATAATAATAACAACAACAACAACAACAAAACAACAACAACAATAGTTGAATTGTATAAATGTATCACCAACATGGTTTTGATAGTTTTGTGTTGTGATTCAGAGTGTGAATATGTCACGTTTTGTTCTCTACTCGAACAAGTTGATTAGTGTCCAGTATTGATACCTATGTAGAGTCGAATGCAAGGAGAGACAGTTTTTTTTGTAAAGTTGGTTGTTGTTACCGGAACATGTTGTGTAACGAAGCTCTAGTAAATATGGACTGTTTGTCTCATTATCCATTTGCATATCACTCTTTACTTGTCATCCATAATAATAGTAAGAAGAAGAATAACATAAGCAGTAGAAGAAGAATTAAAAATTAACTACAAAGAAAACGTATTCTGGTGTAATCATGTAAACTACAGATTCCAGAGCTAAAATTAGAATAAACCCTTGTATACAATGTATTTTGTATTTATGTATGCAATAATAGTTACCTCAGACTGTGATTAGCTGTCACAGTCTCCAACTTGCTTCTCATCTCACTGCTGATGCGTAGTTTACCAATACTGCCTGGACTAGGACGTGCCGCACCAACATCAAAAGCCCTGCATGTGTGAAATGATGAATGAATAACAGCTGAAGTATGCTGTGCAGTACAGTAGGTAAAAATATTAAATTTATTGTTTATTTCATATTAATAAATCACACATACAGAATAAGGCATGTGTGTATATAAACAGCCCTGGGTAATCCTGTTCCGGTATTGATTTTCACCAGTAGTAAGTCAAAAGTGTAAAAATTAGCTTGGTACTTGTCATACAATGCAGCCTTTGGCAGGATGTCCACTGATATTCAATTCTGGAATTCCCTAGTTTTTCCCTGTTTTCCAGGTAATATCTCTTAATGTTCCCTGGCCCATAATTGGCAAAACTGGTACTTTTTATGGCCAGCGGTGGTCAAATAGCTAAAGTGTTCGCCTCACACCAAGGTGATCCAGGTTTGATTCCTAGCAACTGGTCACTCCTGATTTTTTTTTTTCTCGAGAGAATCATGCCAGGATGTTGCCGCAGGTTGGCGAGGTTTCTCAAGGATATTTCTTTTCCCCCATCATCCTTCATAGTTACCCATGCTCCATCACAACTCATTCACCCTCATAAGCCCTCAAGACCTGACATGTTATGAGCTTCCCAAACTTCTTGACTCAATTGATACCTCTGATACCTTATTTATACATCAATACAGACAAGATGCATCTGCAATGGAACAACATTAAAAGAACAGGAGACAAGCACTTAAATCACAGACCATACTACGTGACAGTACAATCACACATCACTTTCTCAGTAGTGAATATGATCAAAAGCATCACATTACCATTAACATACCTTAACTTTCTGTATAAATAACAGTAAGCGCTGTTAACCATCATATTAAAGTTATATCAATAAATTGCATTTTTAGGTCATTCAACGGTCAAAAAAAATTATAATTCACAATATATTATTATTTTATTCCTGATCCATTTGAAAATTCACTGACATTTTCCCTGTTGCATGAAATTCCCTGACTTTACCATGTTTTCCAGGTTTTCCCCTGTGGGTCGACACCCTGCCTGGTCACAACTATGGCATGAACTCGCTGCATGCAAAAAATATCCACAGTAGACGTTTTGAATTTGTTGAACAGTTGTTTGAGAGGTGAATTGTTATTTGGGAAAAAATTACAAATCGAAATGCTGGACTTAAAGATGCAATAATCCAATACCTCTCACCCATGAAGTTTCCTACAGACTCTCCTAATAGAGTGATGCAACAATTATTCCTGCTTAAAGTACATACATTCCAAACTTTATCAACAATAAGTATTGTTTTGCAAATTTACAAATTGACAGACATTACAAGTGACACCACATAAAAATGCTTCTTTTTGATATCAAGATGTGAAAACATAACTGTACGTTTTCTGAAGTTTTATACGTGTGAACATTATCACAGCAGGAATACGATTCAGTCATAAACAGAATCAGTAATAGTTTGTGCTACAAATATTAATGATTGATTTATGTATCTTGATGAATTTCACACAAGTTACACAACAACCGCATGTGACAAAATATCTTCAATACAAACCCCAAGGGACCTAAATTTAGGGGTGGGCGAAGCTTCGAAATTTCGAAGTCGAATCGAATATTTTCATTATTCGATATCATATTCGAAATAAAATTTTTACTTCGAACTTCGAAAATATTACTACAATTTTCTGGTGGTTATAAGTAATCTTAAAAATTATTGTTATTTGGCCAAAACTTGAAGATGGTGTCTAATTTACGTTATTATAAACGTTCAAAGATTTTATTTGAAACTAACCACACACATTGGCTAGTGGACCATGAAAACATAACCTTAATAGTGCACATACAAAGCAGCCAAAACGGCCGAAACTAAATTGTCAACAACTAATTTCATTCAAACAGTAGGAAAACCACATCTTTAAATAATTTTTGTTTAGAGCCCGAGCTGTTTTATCTTAGAAACTTTCGTTAAACGCTGCTAATTTTTGTAGCAACAACATCTGCTATATCAATTTGTGCCTAAATACAACTTACAGTGATTATTGTAGATTACGCAGCAGAATATTCTTTAACTAAATGGTCGTGAAATTGCACTCAATGCGATGCAAGCCATATCGATGAAATTAGAAAGGAAACAAATAGCCTAGGCCGTGTCCCACTCCTTGGCCGTGTCTATGGTTTACATGTTTACGTCAAGTGCGCC
>PNEQ01085839.1:0-22095 GCA_003012365.1 Medauroidea extradentata | reverse complement strand
TCAGATGATACTGAAGATGAATAAATTGCTTTGAGCTATTATGTTGCACCACCATAATTGGACATTTCTGCAATTTACAAAAAATTACTATATTATAATACTTCATCAGTGTAATTTTCTTAGTAATTAGGTTTAAATATAGTTACATTTGAGATCTTTAATTCCAGCATATACCTTTTAATTGTCTTAATACCATATACATGCCTAACAAGTGAAAATTAATTAAATACGCATGCTGTTATGTGAAAAACTTTATTTTTCCAAAATGGGAATTTTCCCGGGAAAATTCCCAGGGAATATTTCCAATATTTATTTTCCCGGTAATAATCCCATCACTAGCTATGGCATAATGTACTAATTGGGGTCAAAGACTACAGACGTTTTATCCAACAGATTAGAAAAAAATTGGATTTGAGGCGACTGTATGCATTGCGCTGTAAGCGAAGAGACACATTTAATCAAGATAATTCTAGAGTTTGTTCTGTAAATTTCCGCCAAAACGATTACCAAAGAGTTTTGAGAAGTGAACTCTTACGACTACCTCAAATACTTTCAATAACATTTTCATACCATTCTATTTCAATAATATGGAGGACACATTTTATCAGCAAAACAATGTATTATATAAACATGTTACAGAATTTATTGTCAAGAGTGTTGATAATATTATTTACATTTTCTTTTTTTATAAACATTATTTTCTTGAACATTTTGCAGTGGTATGATATATGGGTCAATACTGTATATGTTGATATGAAATTATACCAGCAATAATATTAACACAAAGGGCTATTGCATGTCATAACATAGTAAATAACACAATTTTTGCAACAATTATATTGGCAAACATTCTAAAAGTAATTAAAAATTGTGCGTTTTCTGCACTGCATTGATAGCTTAGTTGTCATTTGTTCGTATCAGTTGTTACAAACACTGTTGTAAGAGTATTCTATACATTTTTAACTGTGACTTTAACATAATGTTTTCCATAATATTCATAATATTCTTTGCGACGTTACTAGAAATATTGTACCACAGTGCAAGGATTTAGAAAAGTAAAGTAAATCACATAAAATTTTTGAAAAACATCACTAGTGTACACATTTAAATCACTGTAATTGTATTGTTGAAAACTGTAATTTTTTTTATGTAATTATTTGAGCCAATGGTTTCTTTCGGAGGATATTTACATTGAAATAATACATTTTGTGTACATAATAACAAATACATAATATACAATTAAAATTAACATAGTAAATTCTGTGCAGATAAACCAAGAGAGAAGTATGTTGTGGTCGGCTCGCTCATGCATTCCGTGCATAGGTGAAATATTCTCCATCTTCTACCTGGCACAAAACGACAACCCACTCACAACATTCTTGAAAAAGGGTATCAAAATTTAACATAGAGTTTCCTCTTTATTTCGTCCACTGATACCTCCTATCTATCTCCAAAAACAAAAAAGTTCCTCTCTTACTATATTTTGCCCTACAGTTTCTTTCCCTCGGTAGCAAACAGGGCACTGTTGAAATTTTTTTTAAAATTATAACTAATGGACACATATAAATTTAACATACAGCATTATTGGCAGGATAGTTCACAGATGTTCTGTAAAAATTTTGAAGTCAATATATTAAATAGTTTTCGATTTCTGACGTGTTAAGTATTTAAGTACTTTTGGAGCGCAAGCTTTTTACTTGCGGCGAACGTCTCGTTCTCCTCCTAGGTACGTCACACGCGGGCAGCCAATGACAGAACAGAGGGCCGGAGTGGCCTATCTAATATACTTTATTTACCTTGAACACAAACAGTTGACAATGCAACTCCGAGAAGGTGTCGTCTCTTACCGTTCAGAGTTTTTTTCGGTATATTTTGTACGTAATATTTAGTAACTATTGCACCAACACACGCAAACACTTATTTAAACTGTTTTATGATACATTCTGTAACTTTCTTATGATATTGATTAGAATGTTAGACCAAATTTTCACATGAAACAATGTTAGGCACGTGCTGTAACTAAGCCATTTTTTTTGCTGCTTCATAGTGCATTCAACATCTCAAAGTTCATAAAGTTAATTGTTTTAATGTGATGTGAATTCTGTTGCAATTGCCAACATATATTTTCAAAACGTTACTTTTGTAGTTTTTTTTTCTTTTCACGCATGACAAAAGTTTACTGGGTGGCAACAATGTGCAAATCCTAGCAAAAAAAAATTTACAAAATTTATTACAGTGACAAAAATTGAAATGGAAGGGATGTAAGGACTAGACGTACATCACTGAGTAGTATTTCGCACCTCTACCATATGTTTACGATATATCTTTCCTTAAGATATATCATGTCGAAAGACCACCTATACCACAATACTATATGACAAAAGGGAGAGCATTTGGGTGGCTCTCATTTCCCTAACATTGTCAAAGGAAATATTTTGAAGACAACAACACTACAACGAATAACAACAATCTCAGGCATAACAGTAAAACAAATACATAGGTAATACAATCTAACACATTGTAGATAAACAAAACAAAACAACAACAAACACATTTCACTTCACTATATACAAAACATGGTCAACATCTACAAAGTTCTTCAGAAAAACGAAAACATGTAGGAGTCAGGAGAACTAAGAAGAGAAATGCTAAATAAAATTGCAATTTATCTGATTAAATCTTCCACAAACATGATCCTTTTTAGCTAGAAGATCCACAGGACTAACAGACAAGTAAGTACAGAACTTTACTTTAACCAACACAATGTTCATTGGGTTCTAAAAATGTACGTAGGTCACTTTAGAGGTCGAAAGGTTTGAGTGTTGAGCAAAACTTGAACTGTTTTAACAATACAACATCAACATTTCTTCATGGCCTTGCATTTACCTTTCTTGTACAGGAGACAGAACATAAACAATAATTAAGTATTTAGACAATGTAAACAAAGCAGATTTTTCAGAACTCTATATCTTGGTAGTAACTTTGTGGTACTTGGTACTAACAGTGAATGGAATACAACAACCCAGGATGTGGAGAACATACTAAACTGTATTGAGCTCTACTGTAAGGACTTACGGTGACACTAAAATGACAATACATAGAACACTGAAATAAAATACAAGAACCCTTTAAACAATAGCACAGAAACACAACAACCATAACAAATAATCCTCAGAAACGCCTCTCCTAACATCAACAACCACAACATTGCAGACTGGACAACTGTAACTCCAATTCTAACTGCCTTTCCTCACAAAAGTTACTTGATTCACTATAAGCTGCTTGCATGTAAATTAGGCCTACGCTTGATAATGTTTTCAACTCTAGTCTTGTTTGACGCACAGTACTTTGTAAGGTCTGAGCTGAGTAATGTTGAATGCTCCAGCTTCCTTTCCCTCAAGTGTTTCCAAGGCATAGCAATTCTCTTTGATGATATGCTCTAGCAAAGAACTGACTGGATTTGTTCTCCTCAACACTAGATCTCCAACTGCTACATTTTCTCCAGTCCTTGGTGAATTAAAAGATACATTTGTGTTGGGCGTAGAGAAAGGTGGTGCTACAGGATTCCATGGTGAGTTACGTGGAAAAAATCCTTGCACCTGGGGTACAGCAAAATGTACAGTAGGTTGTGTATCTCTTGGTTGCACTAGAACAGGGGGTGGAACTGTAGGCATAAACATAGGTGGCTGTGATACAGGTACATACTGGCCTGTTTGCATTACACTAACTGGTGGCAAACTAGCAGTGTTAGACTCTGTAATATTTAGTTTACCAAAATCATCATTTTGTTTCGAACCTCCCTTCCTTCTCCCTCTACGCTTGTAACCCGGAGTGTATTTGGTTGTTCCTTGGTTCCTGTGCATGTTGTTTACGTTATGCTTGCTATATTCCAAATCAAGCGTGTGCACCCTGACATTATTATGACTTGTAACATGATGTGTGTTATCTTGTGTCTGACTTGGATACAATGGAGGGTTTCTAGTGTTTGGTAACCTTTCATTTTCCTTAGACTGTTGAGATCTTGACAAGCGATCCAATTGGTCGAGCCTTAACAGTTGAAATTAGAAATCTGCTAAGTCGGAATAAGTACGCCCGGACCATTTTTCCTGGAATCGAAGTGGCAGTTGTGCTAAAATGACTTCCACAAACTCGTCATCTTCCATTGGTGCTGTGAGGTGTCGCGATCTTTTGTAAACATCACTAAAGTGCTGTTCTAGTGATTTTTGCCTTGGATCGAACTTCTCTAGTGGTAAATTTGCTCTGATATTACCTTGAATTTTGGAATTCCAAAATTGCTTTAAAAACTTGGAGCGAAAATCTTTGAAAGTAGATGTCATGTCACGAACAACTTCCCACCAATAAAAAGCTGTGGATTTCAAACTTAAGCCAAGACATCTTAATTTGTCAGAATCTGAAAGACTAAACATGTTACTATACTCATCAAGTCATTTTAGGTAGGTAACTGGGTTTTCATTACTATTCCCAGAGTATGTTGGTACACCCTCGGACCACTGCTTGGCTGGATGGTGGATTAAATCAGCTGTTGGGTTGATGACACTGGAGAGTGAGATGTTAGTAGTTGATGCGGCCGGCGGTGTGTCACACGTGTGTGTATGTGAAGTGTGGCCTTCAACAACGTTATCAGATGCGCCCACAGCGTTTTCTGTCGCCTTAACTCTCTCTGTCTGTATCTCGAACAACACAGCTTCTAATTTTTTATCACTGTTAGTGAGCTGTGCCTTTATGTCTGAAATTTGTTCCTCAATTATTTCTCGTGCCTGATGGTGGGCCTGTTCAGTTAAACGAAGCCTGTTTTCTACATGTCCTTCTAACTAGAGTAATTGTGTATTAATTTCAGCAGGTATACTGTCCTGTGTATTTATGTGTGCAACTTGAGTTTCAATCTCCTGTACTTTGGATTCCACCTCTGACAGTTGTACTACAAAACTTTTGCGAGTGGATTCTACATAGTTACGCAACTGTACTAAAACGTATGTGTTCTCTGCGGCGATCTCAGATATACGAGTTTCAACTTTGTGTTCAAGTTCTGTTTGTGCAGTTTTCAAAGACTGAATTTGTCTATTCTGCTCAGCAAACTTACTTTCCATTTTCTGTGATAGTGTGTTTATGCTAGCACACAAATCTTCATGAACTGAATTTACTTCAGCATTAACTGTACTGACTTGAGCATTAATATTAACGTTCATTTGTTGTAGTTGAGTCATGATAATACTCAACACGTTGATAATGTCAGAATTCTCGTTGCTCGTAGACAACGGATTATATATCGGGAACGTGTCCTGACCTTGAACGACCTTTGGCGTTCGTGCATCACCTGCCCCTCCATCCTGTAACTCAGTCCTTAACGTCACATTACTAGAAAACGATTCAGGTAGGATCGCATCGGACAATACTTCCCTCACAATATTGATTGCATTAGGCCTAGTATTAACTCTGAGGTCATCCATTTCTTTTTCTAGTTCATCTGGGTCACGATGAATAGAACTACGTAAAAAATAAGCCTCTCTTTCATATTCCCATTAGCCATCTTAAAATGAGATTACAAACTAGCCTGTCTGGTTTAAATTTCGTGGCCCCACTAAGTTGGGCAGACAATCTCTAATAGTATATGTGTGCGTTTATATATATATATGAACACTTGCGAACAAGCGTTTAACACATAAAACAGAAAAACAACAACGATTTATCATAAATGAATTGTGATAACAAAATAAATAGATAATGGGCGCCTTGGAAACTTTAGAGTACATTGCAATGTTGCACATCAAAACAAAGCCAATTAGACAAAAAAAACCGTACTGGAATAAATCATGCAACAGGTGTTGAAAGTTTCTTAATTTAATTGAAGTAACTTAAAAGACTTAAAGTGCCAAAAGAAAAAAAATGTTTAACATCCTACACCCTTCCTTACAAAAAAAATGTAAATTAATTAAGTTTAGGGGAAGCGAAAATGTCCAAATTTGTTGCCAATTAATTGAAAATTAAAATGCAGCACAAAATAAAGCCTTAAAAAAGGTTTCTTCGGATTAAAATTTATGTCGGCATTTCACGAAACTCTGGGAAAACGACCACTGGGTAACCAGACTTGACCAATAGATAAAATAAAAAAAAAAAAATTTGAATTCCTGGTCGAGCTATGGCGATGCATTAAAAAAATTGAACAGCTTACAGTATTATTCTAGAACTGGACTGGAGATGTGGATGGCGTCAGACATGGCGCTAGAGACGCCAGGTCCCTCGGGCAGCAAAACTGGCAGCTCAGCACTAAAATTATCTACTCGAGCGCCTGATTTGGGCCTCTTGCAGATGGCCCTCACTCCCTACCATAATCTCCGCAACTTGGTCCATTTTATTACTAAGATAGACGATGTTAAGCTGGTCTTGAAGTCTATAAATTTCTGGACGCTGCTGTCAATTTTGAAGAAGGACCAAGAACTGACATAAAAACCTTCTAAAATCCCTATTCTTGTAACCAAAGAGGTAAAAAGAAATAAATTTATTGTGCTGAGCGCTTAAAGAAAAACTATACTTTCAAAAGAATGCATTAGCAACCAAATAAATAAATAAACATTAAAAACAATTACTCTAAGCATAAATAAACATATGGAAGGGTATCATAACCTTGCACAACAAATAAAACTAAATAAAATCTAACTGATATCAGGGGCGTTCCAACTAAATACTATACAACATAATTTTTTTGAAAATACAATTTTAAGGTTAATTAAAATATTTGCAAATTTAGACAAACAATTCTGAACTATTTAAAGAAAACATAAATCTGTACATGTTTATATGACACAGTATAACATAATAGTACATAATTCAACACTACAAATAACAATATTTACACGACATGTTGCAGATTATGGTTAGCAAACAGGCTAACCTGGAACAATGCAACAAGTACACAAAATAAAATGATACAGACAATACATGTACAATTTGATACTCAAATATTAAGTAACATTATGTTTAAGACCAGTCGAGGAGTATTCACGTAGTAAACTGTATAGGCATATATTACAAACATATTACTATATTTAGATATTCTTCAACCGAGTAGAAGGGGTGTGCTTTAAGGAAGCATTTAAGCTTTCTTCTGAAGAGTTTTGAGTTTGACAGGCTAGGGTTTTGTAGTTGTCAGGCAACTTGTTGAACAAATTTATACATAAATAGTAAACCCCTTTTTGAAAAAGTTGTAGGTGATTAGCTGGTTTGTAGAGATTTCCTGTTCCCGTTCCCCTCTCCAAGTAGCCCTTAGCCATGCTTCAGTCGCTGTGATGACATTACGTTGGGCAGTTAGGCCGGGATTACAATGCCTTCACGTTCACTTTAATTTAACTTTCATGTAAGAAGGAAACATCTTGACAAGCACAATTGAACGGGCCCAATCACGATCGCCTCACTTTATATTTACGTTCACTTTCATGTAACGAAAAGCTTGTCGATGTCAAGCTTATAAGTTAAAGTGATACGTGAAGTTATACCATGTGATCGCCTGGAACAATCACATTTCGGTAGAGTTAATGTCTTCTACTGTGTCATGTTATCTTTGACTAATAACTTCAAGGCTCTCTCACGACGTTTTTCAATGCCTGCTTGCAGCTTATGTGAAGGATCGTAATATGGCACGTCAACTGATTACGTATTACGTACACATGAACATGAAAATGTTGTAAGAGATACATGAACGTGAGGTCCTCGTAATCCTGGCCTTATAAACGTGCCACTGTTTCAGTTTACATAACTGTGCTTTATACGTGCTTCAGTACATTATCAGCTCACTGCAATTAATGCTTATTACTTTACAAAATGGCTTTGAAACAGTCGAGTTTATCTACGAAGTTCGTTATTTAAAAAAAATAAGAACAGAACATCTATCTCGTTAGCCACGAAAATGGAAATTTGGCGACGTTTTGATTCAGGCGAGAGGGCAGTTGACATAAGTAAAGCTTTAGCACTACCGCCTACCACAGTTCGTACAATTCGAGCAAATGCGGACAAAATTGGACGACATCAGGCAGAAAAGAACCAACCTTCAAATTTATCAATTTGGAGATAATCATGTCACGTTGGAGAAGAAGGTCCAAAGTACGTCTTAGAAAAATAAGTGCTTAATTACAACATTTGACGAAAAATAAGAGCCCGGAAAAATGGTTAATACAAGGCTTAGATACACACAGAAAACTTTGACTTCAATATCTCAGTTCCAGTTAACTGTGGGTTGGTTCCTTTCTGCTTAATACCGTCCAATTAAGAGTAGCTTGCTTAATATGCCACCTGTCAGTGCTACAAAGACTAGTAATTCATGTTATAATGCAATGGAGAAGATGCTTGCTGTGCGGATGGAAATACAGAACCAGCACATTCATCCTGTAAATTTAGCACAGATTCAAAACAAAGCCTTATTTTTTTCAGTAAGGTAATAAAATTGTTGAAGGTGCTTCGACTGTATAGGATGAAGTGATTACTGCCAGCCACGGATGGTTTCAGCGATATAGTTTCCACAACATAAAAATGACACGTGAGGCAGCAAGTTCCAACACCAGTGTAGCAAAGGAATTTAGAAGATTATTGAAGAAGGTGGCTACACGCCCAACCAAGGATCAATGCAGATATGGATTTTTTTAAATATATATATATATAAAAAAAACAGGCAAGAACCTACATCGCCAAGAAGAAATAAACAAAAGAAACACACCTGATTTCAAAGTTGAACAGGATCGTGTTGCTGTCTTACTGGTTGCAAACGCGCAGCTGGTGATTGCAACAAAAAATAAGTGATTGGGGTGTGCGCACTTCCGGACAACTGTAGGTCGTGGAAGGCAGGCTTGACTTATTTTGCGTTGTTTCTATTTACGCCGCAGTTTTCAGAAACGTAACCCCAAAGTAAACCGAGGACTTACAGTACTATTTTATATTTCATTACCCACCATTTGATCCCATTTATAGCATATTGCTAAAGGGATATAGAGTTTGTCATACAATATATCCCAAAAGAGATCAGTTAATTTTTACACATACATAACATGCATACATAACCACAACTGCTACAAAGCTTTGACATATAAAAAATTTGTTTCATTTAACAGTTCTAGAAAGATTATACATATCAACTAAACTATCAATCGTATGTGATACCATTTATAAATACTGTATGTACATACACATCAATATTTATATACGTACATAATTCTTTGGCTTTTTTGTAACTAAAGACTAATAACTAAAATTTGTGAATTTCATTAGCTGTGTACAGTGGAACCTCTATCTATTGAACCCCCATGTATTGAATGTCAGCATCTATGGAACACTTTCTGTGGTCCAATTTCTTATTTGTCTGCGTTGCAAGTCCACATCCATTGAATGTCTGCATGTACTGAAATTTTTTGTCAGTCCACTGAGAAACGATGGATAGATGTTCCACTGTATATATTTTTATTGACTATGTAACTTCTAAGTTCTTTCTTAAGGTTTGCTTCTTTTTCAATCAATCTTATACTACCAGGTAATTTATTATGGCCTGTGTTGAATTACTTTAGAGAATGCAGCTGTATTATGACATTAAGGTTTAAATTTATGGTGGTTTCTTGTATTTCATGAAACTGAATTTTTAGTTTCTACAAAATTTCCAATGTTACATTTTGTTAAAAATAAAAGACAAAAATATACTCAGAATAGAAGGGAAGAATATTCAAGTTACTGAATAGGGGTTTACATGTGGAATTCGGTCTTGCATTACATAAAATACGAATGTGGGGAACTCAATCCCGACACAGAAGGTTTTAGTGCGTACATAGAATGACTAAATCAGTTTTTCCTGGTTAATGAAATTAAAGAGACAGCTAAAGTTCCGTTATTCATTATTCTAATAGGGGTGAAGACGTACAGAATATTTAAAAGAGTATTCTTGTGCCACATGATCAAACCAAGGAATGTTTTAAAAGAACTGCTTCAGATACTAACTAAGAATTTATCGCCAAGATGGTGATTGTCAAGCGATTTCGGTTCCATAAACGTGATCAACAGGCAGGTGAGTCAGTGACTGATCATATAATGGAACTAAAAAAGTTAGCAAAATCTCCTTGTTTTGGTGAATTCCACTCAGAGACATTAAGGGACCAACTTGTTTGTGGATTAAGGTCAGAATGTATCCAACACATTTTACTCTGCGAACCTAACCTAATTTTTGATAAGGCTTGTTTGATGGCAACAAGTATGGAAATGGCAGCACCGCAAACTTAGTTTTTCCAGCCAACATTACAATCACTTCAGGGTTACTGCACGTCAGAAAAGGTTAACTAGGGGGCAAATCAACCTAGACGCAATAAGGAAGCATACCCACATGGAAAATAAACGTACCAGCAAGAACACACATCTACAGCTCAGAAAGGGGCTGCAGTGAGCAGGTCTGCCTCTCCTTAGGAGACATAACACCACAACCTGTCCAGCAAGGCAGTGGAAGTGTTATGGGCGAGGGGAAATAGGGCATACAGCTCGGGTATGCCATAATGACAGGGTGCAGGAATTAGGGGGAACGCCTAATTAAGATGGGAGTATGGAGCTTAACTAATTGCACCTGAATCTAGTAACTTCACCTTCCAGTTCTTCAGTACACAGTGATAGGGCGAATAAACCGTTGACTGCTGTGATGTCCATAGAAGGTCAGAGATTGAAAATGGGGGTAGATAGTTAAGCATATGTGTCGGTCATACCATATTTTCGAGAATAAAGCTCAAGCACTGTGCGATGAAGTTAAAATCGATTACTGGAACCAAGGTTGAAGTACTAGGACAGATTGAAGTCCAAGTGGTCAGGCATTTAGGACCGAAGCATCAGTTACCACTGGTTGTCATCAGCGGGAAAGCGAACATGGTCCCACTTATCGCGAGAGAGTGGTTGGACATCATCCAGCCTGATTGGAGAAAAAACTTATGTGTTGGTTCACAAAGTGATGTTAATAAAGTGTCTATGTGCAGAGGGACTCAGAGTGAGGGAAAAAGTGAGAATGTTTATGATACTTCTGAGCAACCGGAGATTTGTGAAAAATTTCCAAAGGTAGGCCTACTTGATTAAATAAATAATGAATCTATAAGTACATTTAAGGACAAATTGCAGGTTAAAGAAGGAATACCAGTCTTTTATAAGGCCTAAGATGTGCCGTACGCACTAAAGGGACAGGTAGGTGAAAGATTATTATAAATACTCAAAATGAACAGTAAAATTGATTCAAATTGATTGATTTACACGAGTTACAGAGCTTAGATAAAATAATCCCTATAAAACACAGTGAATGGACTATTCCAATTGTGCTGGTACCGTAAAAACAGGAAGGTTCGAGAATGTGTGGAGACTTTAAGGTGTCATTGAGCAAGATGTTAAATGTAGATTATTACCAGTTACCCAAACTTGAGGATGTTTTTGCTGGGTTAGCTGGAGGTGGGAGAGGAGTCTAGGCCCTATGTGACAATTAATAACCAACTTGGACTATTCCAGTGGAGAAGGCTGTCCTATGGCATTGTGAGTGCCCCGCCATATTCCTGTCAGTAATGGATAGAGTTACCAGGGATGGTATGCTATATTGGTAATGTGTTAATACTGTAGTAGGAAATTCAGCCAAGGATTGCACTGGTAAAGTACCCCAGAATGTAACTCAGTTGAAGTTGTTTAGATCGGACTATTGCAGTTCTATCATAAATCCCTCCCAATGTTATCGAGTAAAATAAAACTTCTGTATAACCTGACAAAACTGGGTACCACATGGAGCTGGGATGAGCAATGTTAAACAGCTTACGAGGATGCTAAGAAAAAGCTGACATCTAAGTGCTTGTTAGTATATTTTGATCCTACGCTGCCCATAATAGTAACCTGTGATATATCACCATACGCTGTTGGGGTAGTGTTAAGCCACAAAGTTGGTAGAGTTGACAGACCAGTGCTTTATGCATCCAGTACACTTTCAAAGTTAAAACAGAACCATTCACAGCTTGATAGGGAAGCCCTAGCAATCATATTATCAGTTAAGCTGTTCCAAAAATACAGTAGAGTCTCGTTATAGCGAAATGTCACGGTTCTGGGTTCAAACTTTGCTACAGCCATGTCTTTGCTATAACCGAATTTAGCCGATTCTGACCCCTAAACCCAAAAATTGCATTAAAACTGCCTACAAAAGTACTACAAAGTAGTACGTTATTTTAAGGAAATATAGGTTTATTTTAACAGGTAAGTATGCGCTGGTTACAATGATACCCAACAAGTATAGGTGCAACTATTCGCTAAGTCCAAACAGGCCAAAAACTCTGCTGCGTCATGTAAGTATGGCTATCAATCACCGGACCGCCTCAACGGTGTCCCGCCGCGCAGGTGCGAAGCAAGAGTGCAAACGCCGGCAGTCAACATAATTACACTGTCGCCTGCTGCAGACCAATGTAATAAGTTTACCAAGTGTAGCAATTTATTTATTTATTTTGGCATATTCTGTGTGTCCTTTCACACTGTGGCACGCGTTGAATAATTTGTGTGCTTGCTAGAGACATATAAAAATCAGCTTGGACGGGTGAATGTAATTGTTCACTTGTCCGTTGGGCAGGTAATGCTAGTGTTATTTGCCAGCAAAAATAAGCGACGCCAACATTGGTAGTTGCTTTATTTTTTGCGCACTAGTCGTTAACTGTGTTTAGCGGCGGCACGAAGTTAAGTTCAGGGTCAATTAGTAATAACAGAGGTGGGCGCAAGTGTACGCACTGACGTTGAGCAAGGTCACAAGTTTGTGATTTTATTCCGGCAGTGTGCCGACAGAAAACATGTCTGATCTACGTGAGCGCTACCAAATCTAGATAGACAGTTAGTTGATAAGCAGTGCTAAAGCTAGACATGCTCGTTTTCACACACTGCCAACCACCCATTATTAATCTTTTTAACTTTTAATTTTTTTTCTTCTCCTTCAGCGGTCCAAACAGACTCGTTCCAAGACAAAAAAAAGTGACTTACTCTTCTTTCCACGTTCTTCATGACGGTGTGTAAGATACTTTTAACAATGCAACGGCTAGCCCGCAAAGATTTATTGCTTCTCGCTCAAGTTTATGGGACGTTTAGTGTGTTAAATTATAATTTATGATTAATTTACAGTAAATGTTGAAATTGCCATTAAACTAAAAGATAAAAACACGCACGGCCGACTGTGTGAGAGTGAAAGTGAATCAGAACAGCAACACTGACAATGGCACAGGAGACCGTAACGCTAATGCATCCTCTCATCCGCCGTCCTTGTTGCTTATCTCAATCAAAAAGCTTAAGGTCTATGGTGTAAAATATGAGCTGTAGCTTAGCAGAGATAAGCACGAGTAGTTGTGTGGGTGCGTGTGTGAGTGTGACTCAGGTATTGCACAGCCGGCGGCAATTATTCGTAGTGAAGAAACAGCATATGTCCGCCATTATTCAGTCAGAACACGCAGTTCTTGCTCCAATTAGCTGTGTCGTTGTCTGAGCTGAAGCTCCTAATTATTAAAAAAAAAAAAAAATATATATATATATATTTTTAGCGTGAATTGAGAATACCATCGTAGTTGCGTTGTCGTAGCTACGGGGATCGCCTATACGTATATCAAAATCCAACATCGTAATCAGTAAATAAAATCAGAAAAGCAAGCTGTAAATGAAACTCCACACGGTTAAAAAGGGGTGGGGGAAATAATGGGAGCAATTCTATTTTTAGAGGGAGGGAAGCGAGATCTCCAGGCAGAAGCATGACTCCCGTGACTGTCCCAGCGGCAGCGGGCTGGCATGATCTAGGGGGGAGGGTTGGTGCAGCGAGGGGCAGAGGTAATCGATACATCCGGCTGACTCACTTCACAAGGCACAAGGTCACGTACATCGCCGCAAGCCTGCTTCACATGGTCACGAATCTCGCTGCAAGCCTGTTTCACACGACTCACCATACATGTTTCTACTCTTAAAATGCACCTTTTTCATGGAATTATTTAGCGATTTTTTGACAGTTCCTCAAAAAGACTTCGCTATAACAATGTTTTCGCTATTTCTGTGTTCACTATGACGGGATTCTACTATATATGGGCATAAATTTGTATTGATGAGTGATGACTGATCACTAACCGCTGAAGAGGCTTTTGGGACACGATGAGGCCATACCTACCTTGGCTTACGCAAGGCTGCAGAGGTGGGCAGTGATCTTGGCTGCATACGACTACAAAATAGAATATAGGCCAGGGTCACTGTTAGCCAATGCTGATGCCTTGTCTAGGTTGTCTGAGAGCACTGCAAATTACATTTTTACAGTCCCCAATATTCCCGAACTACCCCTTACAGTGAAAGAAGTTAAGAAGGCACAGCATCAGGACGTGGTTGTAAGGTCATGGAGTGGACAGAGCAGGGATGGCCAATTCAGATATTTGATCCTAGTGTAACACCCTACTTCCATTAGTTTGAGCTTAGCTAGCAACAAGAATGTCTCACACAGGGAAATAGAATTATTATACCTAGATGCCTCAAGATGCAGGTAACAGACATACTGGACACTGAAGTATTCTGACTGTTCCATGTAGACGTCATCCTGCAATGAGCTGCTCGGGTATGATGAAGTCGCATCATAATGTTCTGCTTGCCATCTCAATAGCCATAGCCATTAGTATCCTTACAGGTACGGTAACTTGGCTTTATGACTCAACGACAGTGAGGTCACTAGAGACGGTGGCACAACTTGGTACAATGACAGCAGCTGGGAGAGGAGTCGGCCATGGCCTACGTTAAAAGAACCACTCCAGCATTCGCCTGGAACAATTTTGGGAAATCTTGGAAAACAGAAATCAGGATAACCGGAGCTGGGATCGAACCCGGGTCCTCCCGAATGAAAGTCCAACATGTCATTGTTGTGCCACCATGAGTATCAAACAAAAAACAAAAGGCTGCCCACACCAAAGTTGTTTAGCTATTAACAAAATCAAGTTGCTGCATTATGCAACACACATATTTCCAACATGGCTATCGAAAAGAACATTACATACACAACAAAGTTTATTTGTCTGTATGAATCTTTCTGGAAATGAATGATCACGAGTACAACTGTGGAACACACAGGTGCGGCAATCAAGTGTGTCCACAATTCAACTCAAAGTCAAAATTAAAAGTAATGTTAATAAGGAACAAATACTACTACTAGGCCTACAGAACATTGCCAAATATCCAGCCTCACAATACTTCGCACTCTGCTTGCCAGGCATGCTTGTAACCTATTACTGCTTACAAGATTGCAGTACACTTGTATTCACCTTCTGAGGAAGCTGCCCTAGCCAGTGAAACATTGTGACTGTGCAACAAGGCTTAGTAATGTTGACGATCCATTTCTTTTAATAATTTGTTAGTATTTCCCTCTATTCTCTGTTTAAATGCTTTGCAAATGGAAAAATAGGTAAAACACAAAGATATGAACAAACACTATAACATAAGTCATGTAACCATTTTGATCTCTTGTACTCTCAGTACACTGAAAGAAAGAAAGAAAAAAGGAAATTAAATTAAATTAAAAAAAAAAAAAAAAAAAAAAGGAATCAATGTTTTGTAACAACCTGCTAACTTACAAACAAGAATGTGAGAACCTGACAGCTACGAACCTTCACTTTCTCGTTGTCAATTTCCACAGTTTTGATCATGAAGTCGACACCAATGGTAGCTCCTTGGCCTGGTGGGAACAGCCCCTGGAACAAGCGAGATAATATAGTCAATATTAAGTATCTGCACGAACACTCACATTGGCTACACAAACTTCACACATCTGTCGCTAACTATGTTTATTAGAAATATCAGTCGTTAAACTAGTCCTGGATGGTATAAGACTGTCACTATAATTTATTTCTTCCAGAGAGCTGAAGATATTTGTATGAACTGTACACATTTATGAACATGCAACAATTTACAAATTTACCATTTTGTAACAATTTGACACTTTACACAGTTACTAACAAGCAAAACATATTACACTATAAAAACAATTACAATAACAGTTGCTTATCAGTCACAGGTAAAATTTATATAACTATTAATAAATTATGTCGTAATAATGTAAAAGGACTTGACATAATGGAAATAAGTAAGTTTACCAAGGATATAACTCACATATATTACTTTAAGTGCAGACTTTAAACTTGTCCCTGGAAGACCCTTTACAACACTTTTTGACTCCAGTCTGTTCCTCGTGAAACAAACATTTTCAGAGGTATTGTTTAGTTTGTCATTTCAACCAGACTGCATCACTCTTACACTTTCTATTGTTCATGCCAAGCTCTTAAGTTTCTGCTGTTTTTGCAATAGGTAATCATTTTTTAATCTTCAACAAGAGCAGATAAAAAAACTGTCCGGGAGTTTTTAAATTTTTTTTTACAGTGATACTTAAATTTTATAAAGCAATAAAATTTTGCGCTTTCAGATAAAAAATAAATTCACGAGAATTAAATTAATTACATAGTTAGCTACAACCATACTATTTACTGACTTGAAAAAATCAGCCATCATGGAGAAGACAATTTTAAACTAAACTGCCACCCAGATTTATGATATCTGCTCTCATTTAGGTGTATAAAACTAATATTGCTAAAAAAATTAGAAACTAGAGCGCATGGCCTTAAATCTGGCATGCAGCACGAGCAAAACATCTTCACCATATTGTGGCCACATAGTAAGTTACACGTTGCCATTACCGACACAGTGCACAACAGTTCTGTATGTTGGAACACGCATTATACCACCTGTTAACTGATACACATTTAATATGGTCAGGTGATTAACAAACAAAGTACACACATTGAATGCTCTGAAAGTCTTGAGACCGTACTATTTTTCCTGCTGATTGCCTTAAAAAGTGTTCACTTTACCATGACGAGCATGTAACTGGAATTTGATTGGCTAGCAACAACAGAAAGTTGATTGATTCTCCTGAGACATTTTAGAACATTCGAAACCTTTTCTTCCTACTCTGAGAGCATGGAGGGTTCAAAACAAGGGGCCTTAACAACAAAGCACTGTTTATACTGTAACAACATATTCTCACTGAACCACAGTCTATGTACCTACACATATTAGATATTATATAATGTATTCAAATAATTGTATTTTTTTACCATGCATTGTCCAATTCCTTTGAACAAAAATGCACACAAAAAGATTTGATGGATGCAAAAAACTATAGCATACTACTACCGGTATATTAAGAGCAAAGATTAGGTACTTATTCTTTAGATAGTGGTTTAAATTTGTTTCTTTATTATGCTCTGTTCTATCACCATTTCCGTTTGTCCGTTCAGAATCTGCATGGCGAAAATAAAATACATACCATAAGTTAATTATGTGACACACACAGGCCAACAGTGATGATGAGGGACGGAACTCATTGAGGGATAGGAAGAGGGTGGAAAGACTGGTTAGGGTGTATAAGATAGTGGTATGGGACGGAGGAAGGAGTGAACTAGCTGAACATCTAGAAAAGGGTGGATGTAGGGGTAGAGGCAACAACAGTGAAAAGACACAGCGGGCCTGGTGGAGGATGGGGTGGGGGCCACAGTCGATCCTGGTTAGGATGGTCAGGGAGTGGAATTTGTTGCAGAAGGAGGTGGTGTCGGGGTGTGTGGGACAGTTTAGGAGGGCTTTGGAGAGGATGTTGTAGGGGTGTTTGGATGCTCGCAACCGGGTGCTTGCCCAATAGCAAAACTAAATTACTGTATTATATATTAAACAACCAATAACGTATTGATGTAGCTTGCTTGGCCAGTCATTAAAATCATCATACATCATAACAGTTTAGGTCTACAGATAAGAACGTGAACCAGCAGAAAAATGTTGTGTGGCGATAAAAGTGTTTCTTTTTGTCTGAAATTTTCTGATGCCAACCATGCTGAGTAGTTGTGTTACTTATGCAATGTTGATAGTGGATGAGTCTCGTAGTAGCGATGAGTGTGCCGTCTCTCTCCCCAGGTGGTTCCTCTCCAAGTCTAAGAGAGTGAGTTTGCCTTGTGAGACGTGACGTGAAGTGTGGTATTAAGTGTCGGAAGTCTCGCCTACGTTATGACTTGGGTTCACTTCGCAGTAGCCCTTAGAAGACTGCACAAGGCCTACATCTATGAGGTAGCCAGAGACGGCAGGTCTTTGACTGCAAGTTGCATGTTAAATTTCGGGAGTGACTTCATGTGGAAACTTCGACACCAATGAAGTTATTTTTTATGGCTATATTTTGAATTTGGCAGCCGAAGGGACCTTACGAGACTTCAAGCGTTTGTAATGCCCATCTCGGACGTCAAGTCACACATGCCACTGTTCGAATTCAAAAAACACACACATATGTAACCTAGAATGAATTTTTGTCGCAACAATGAGTTAAAACAATCAACAATTCACGACTCGAAGGAACTACTTACTTGCGTAAAACGACGAACCAAACAGGTTTTCCCAACACCAGCATTACCGACCAGTACCACTTTGAAGAGAAACTTGTAATCTTCCATTGGAAAACAATTATTTTCTACTCCTCCTGTAACATTTGTTATCAAACTCAAAGTTGCAAAAATTATATTCCACAGTCCTACTATTAAACAAGTACCAGAGCCATCGTGCACGATTCTCATTTAAGAAACAAAAAGTCAATAAAAATCAGAATAGGAATGTCAAATGCTCTTTTCAAAAACAAGTGGAGACGTACCCTATTTAATTATTCACACAATCACTGTCATATTTATTTACGAATCATACGCCAGCACAGCTCATTTGCCATTGTTGCCCCTAGCGTACTGTGAAGGAATTACGGTAATGTTTTTGTGATCTGCGCATTCATTTTGCGCATAGCAATTACTTGTCTTGTTTTGAAAGACCCTACACTATTGGATATTAAGTACGTGTTAGGGGGACAGGTTGTGAATATAGCCAATGATATAGTTTGTAAGAAACAGTTCCATTGCGGATGTGTGTTCGTAAACGCTGGCAGCCATTTTAAATTGAGTTCAACGGGAATGTGTTGGACATGGGTGTTCTGTGTAATATTTTAGGATATTCTGGCGTCACGATTGTTGTATACTTGTGTTAATGTTTTGTGCTTGTGAATAAATATTACTTTTAGGTAAGTATCTATTTAGTTGACCGTTGTGATGGTGTAACGTAGTGAGAAACACGAATGCGTTGATGATGTAGTGGCCTTGTTCTACTGCATGTAACCAGATGTTAATCGTGGTACTATTCGTCTGTACATTATAATTTCAGGTGAGCGGATGTGCAACAGGATCAGTTAATACAAATTTTTTTTTCTCGTATGTGAAAAGACAGACATCAAGATGTCGGCTGAAGCAGCAGAGGACTATTTATCGTCGTTAAGTGATCTCACCATCAATAGTAAACCCCTGATAAATATGCTCACGATGCTCGCAGAAGAAAACATCGAACATGCACCAGCGATTGTCCAGGCAGTGGAACAACATCTTCAAAAGGTTAATTTATAGGTTATTTTTTCAAAAGGTTAATTTATAGGTTATTTTTTTAAAATTACAACTTCATTCTTAATATTGATTGCACAAAATGACGACATCCTAAAACTCATTAACGTAATTTTTAACTAGCCTATCAAACATTGCCTAAGCATTTATCCAGGTTCAAGAACACTATTTAGTATCATACATATTTATAATTATTAACGGAAGTGTAAGTTGCAAGCAACAAGCATGTCAGTTGGGTCTAGCATCATTATAAGTCAAGTTTAAGGCTGTCTTTTTGCATACTTTACTTCGACTGCATATGGCAAAGCATGGAATCCATAGCATTGTTAGCTTGGCGTTGTTAATTTTTTACGCCATCCTTTTCATGGCATCTAGTGAAAATATGTTGATGGAAGAGACTGCTGCTGTCAGATAATTAAAACTTGTAGAATGTTGCATTTCGCTATGTTATAATATTTAACACATTTGTAAAAAAAAATTTTTTTAAGCTATGTTACATTAAGTCCCATTTATTAATTTTGTTGTAATAGGTCTGCTTCAAATACACCCACCTGTAGTCAGCAGAAATCTTTGCATCACAAATTCTATGTCAAGTTTGTTTCTGCAGAGATGCCAAGTACTACGGATAGTCGCTAGTTATTACGGAATTATGGTAGCCCCAGTAATACTCCTGAATTTTACATTTTCAATTTAAATTTGTGTGTTTACCAATATGTGTGCTTATTTTCTTGACTACGTCCTCAGATACAGCACGCTGGTTGCGGCAGCTGTTTGCCGGAAGCCGTAGCCGAGTTGTACCGAAGGGTCAGTTTCTCAATGTCTGATTAAAGCCTTGGTTAGCTAATCCTATGATTATATTTAACCAATTGATTAAGTGGTGATTAAATCTGAAGTGTCTCAACGTACTTTAATCTTATGTTTAGCTAAGTATCGGTTAAGGTAAATGTGGCAACCATGCAATGATATATCAGCTTGTGATTGGCTGCAGTAAAGCGTTTTATTTGTTTATTTAGTTGTGCTGGTTAGCGGCATTTGTATATAATGGAAGAAAATAACTGGCCACGCGCCGAAAATATTGTTTCTGTGGCAATAGAAATGCTAATTTCTCTAGCTGAAAAATATACTCATATCATAGATTACAGTAAAACTGACGCCATAACTTGGAAGCAGAAAGAAGATATATGGAAGAAAATTGAAGCAGAATTGCCTTTATCTAGGAATCTATATGTGTAACATAACTTACAAAATTATTTACCGATAACATAATCTGCAGTAGGTGGTAATATACAAAAGTATCTAAAAACTTGTAATATAATCTACAAATTTATATTAAGAATTTTTCAATCCAGATTCCCTGGTCCTATTCTCCGTTCGCTCTTAGTTGAGTTTTAGGATAAACAAAGCTAATTATAAACAAACATGTTCATTGGCTGCCGACCGCCGTGCACTGTGATCTTGCATAAGAAATATATCGTTATCTGTCGTGTACATATAAATTTACCACTCCATCACTTAATGAGAGAGTTTTATTAACAAATATCTAAAATGATGTGACGCGTCCTTGCGTCTGCTGAGTGTTGCTGTGGTCTATTGTTATTGTTGTCACTTGGCGTTGAGGTTATGTAGCTTGACGTGCTCCGGATAGCTCAGTTTAGTCATTTAAATGGAGACGGAAACTATTATTATGGTATTGCAAATTAGACTCACGTAATAAGACAACTGTTTGTTTATTTTTTGATTTTTATCTTTTACATTTTTTTGCTTGCTTCATGAATATTTTACAACTGACGGTTTGGTCAACACACAAATAAACTGGAAAATGGTCAGATGTCCGGCGTTACCATGCCCGAACAAACGAAATAAATACGAAGCACTTGTTCGTTGCGGCCGAAAGACAAACTGTTGTACAACACCGCGACAACCTCGGGTCAGCGCCCGGCACCAACTGCTCTACCACTCACCTTCGCCTTGGGCCAGCGCCCAGCACAAACTGTTCTACACGGCAACGGACATGGTAACAAATAGCGCACACGGCGGAGTGATACAACAGTATCCAAAATTTAACAAAACCAGCAAAATTACACTTAAAACATATCACAAAGGATTCCAAAATTTCCGTTTATAGGTCTTACATTTAAAGAAAATTCTTTATCCACACAAATTTAATAATTGGGGACAAAAAGTGCACAACAGTGGAACTACTTTCGCGGCGCAATACCCTAAGCAACCCCCTGTGATGGCTGACCTACGTGCGTCAATAACCTACGTCATGGAGAGAATTCCATGAAGCAAGTGATCAACCACAACGTCTGCGCCAGAAATCCTACAGCCTGGAGAAGCTTGCAACACCTGAAGTTACTCACTTCACCAGGGAAAATTTAATAATATGCTAAAATTGCCAAAACTCAAAAATTGGTCAAAATACAAGAAAAAGTTATATCAACAAAAATAATTAAAATTTTACTGTGGTCAATTTGAAACCAAACAAGCCAGGAAAATAAGCAAATGACTCTACTTTAAAATTCCTTGACTATATTTATATTGAATTTTGAAAAGATGAATTTAAATTAACATGTCCCCAATTACT
>PNEQ01085838.1:0-22118 GCA_003012365.1 Medauroidea extradentata | reverse complement strand
ATGTTTCGGATATGCTTTTAGTCACGTAGGCCACCCTCGAAGGGTTAAGACGCAGTTGGGACAGGTATCTATGACGTAGGTTAGGCGGGTTTCCCACTATGAGCCACCCGGGCTTTGAGTCATCGGCCAGCCCTCAAGGTGTTACGAAACAGCCGCCGACCACTGGCCTCCAGGAACATGGCACGCAACAATATTAATGCACCTAGTGCTTAAGTGTTTAAAATCAAAATTATATCAGGATAGTAGGAAGAGCTTGTAAAGTCACTTATTATTGTGTATATATTAACAGACAAAACTTAAATATATATTTTTGTCAGGTTGGTACTCATAGTCGATTTGCTCGGAGAATGCGCGACGCATCCAGTGCGCATCATTCCCGGCATAGAAACAGGATTCTTGAACGCAATTAGCGAGTCGTTTGTGTCTTGAGTACGGTTGCGTGGACTCGCAAAGTTACGAGAAGCATGGACCTATCCTATCCTCTTCGCAAACATTACCTATTCTCAATCTGCTCGTAACTTGGCAAAATGGCGTAACATTTTCTTCAACAATTTCTATGATGGTGCACGAGCGGCATTTTGAGGCGGGATTGATGTATTCAGCGAACGATTCAACAATCATAGTTATTAAGTGGCGCAAATAAGATAAAGTGTAAAATGTAAAATACTTTGGAACAATAATGGCAATGTGTTATTAGAGAATAGAAAAGTATATTTTGGTTATTGCTGTGACTAGAGTATAGAATACGTTATCGGTTTTTGTTTAAAGCAAGCACAGTCCGTTAATCTTAAAAATGTAAATGTTAGTTTACTGCATGCACTAAAACATTATTATTAACGCTATACAATTTTTATAATATTAAATTGTGGCGTTTTATACAGTGCATTTTAATATTTCAGCTACTTACAGTATTGTTTTTCAACATTTTATCTCCATAAAGTCCATGTTATTAACTTTCTTCGTAGCTTTTAATTACGTTTTACAGGATGTTTCGAAATAAATACGACGCATGATTTCCCATTCGAAACACTTGGCCACCATTTTATTTGTTCTGGTCGATGAAGAGCTCTCTCAACCTAGATTTCGTTCAAGAATCTGCAAAATGATTTGCATGTTGTTTGCGGGCTGTTCCTCTCTCAAGCAACACTTTAGCGAGTGGAGTTTGTGGGTTCGTTTGCGGGCCGCAAATGAAAATGTTTATTAAGAATACCATTATCGGTGTCGGTTCACATAAATGAAGCACTACAGTTACAACAGTTTCATAGTTGTCTAAGAATTCGGTGTTTTCATTTGAACTCTTATGAAAAGAAAGTTTAGGTACAACGAACAGCGAATGTCCTTGGAATTTTGCTAAACAAGATTTCATGAGTTAAATAAACATAGTATTTTCTTGCCCGGAAGATTTTGCTGACTCAACGAAAGGGTTAAGCTAACAGTGTACTAAGAACAGACACCGATATAGATCAGCTAATTTATTGCTGGCAGATACGAGCAACTTCTTCGTCCAAAGAGCGGGACAGAGCACCTAACACGACCCGGGACCTCGACACTTGCTGTGCCCCAATTGTTGCACTACAATGCGCCACAGACGTCCTTGCGAGTCGTTTATTGTAAAATTGTTTGTACAACACTAGCTGTTTTTAGTATTTTTTTATTTTGTTCTACCAACAAAAAATAATTGGTAAACTGAACAGATTTATGGAAATGCGCCACTGCGACAGTTGAAATATGTATAATAGATAGAGGTCTATATTAATATGGTTCAATTTTTCTTCAGTTACAACGCGAGAATTTCTAAATATAACAACGATGTTTTCTGATCAAGTGTATATTTGTTTCGTTGTATACACTGGTTAGTTGTGCCAGACATTTATAAATGGGAGATTGTAAGAACTATAGGCTGTAGTAATGGTTGCCAACTTACGTAACAATGTTTCGCTGATCACCAGGTTTAGTTAAATCGCCTGCCAGCAATACAGGATTTTCTACAATTGCTAGCTATTTCTACTAAATATGACGTCCTCATAAAATGCGTTACGTCTTATTTTATTCATATTATGTGTGATATTTAGAGCAACGAGTTTGTCACGAAAATAATTTTGAACCATTTTGTGTCAGTGCATTACGTGCACATCGGGAGTTCTGCTTTATGGTAATTAGCAGGTACAGACGCGTCTCTTATTTTCCTGCACCAATCAGAATTAGTTTATTATGACATCGTACACCTGGGATTTGCCAGTAGAACGCAAGCGAGAGTTTAAACATCATATTACTGAACTGAACATGAAGATGAGCTGCAGATGTGCCAGGTATTGCATTGAAACAAAATGGCGCGAAAAAAACTTTTCGCCACAAACTCGTTGTTCTGATGATGTTTGTTTCGTAAATCTTTCTTCGATATTTCGAACTCTGTGTATTCAGAGTTACATTGTGGTTTTGTTTATGTCTGTTGTGTAGAATTTTTTTTTTTCGTATCAGGTGGCAGGTAACGTCTGTTGACTGCAGCTTTAATCTGCTCTCGAGCAGTGTAACTAGGAGTTGATCGAGAAGCCGCTCTTACGACATCTTTAACCATGTACAAAACCTCACAAGATGGAGAAGAGTAGTTTTCTCAATCTTGTGACCAGTTTTTGCGGATCACCAGGATCTTGATAAACGCCTGTAAAGCTATTCACGGTTTAAAATGGCAGGACCAAAAAACATAACGGCAATTTTTTTTTTTTTTGCTAAATGCGATGTCTGCAGCACATTCTTGACACGTTATTTTATTTCAATAACATACTATTCGTTTCATGCTTGTTTGTTCGATATTTTGAACACAGTTTACTATATTGATCGAGAACCTGCTCAGATGAAAATTTGTCTCGGGTAAACTTTACTCCGATTATCTTTGGTAAAACGGAAGCTGAAGAAGAGAGTTTGGTCAGCACTTAACATCTAGGTCTTTAGCGCTGCTGAGTGGTGATATTATGTATGAAGCAGTGCCGGAATGAAGGAGCGAGGGAAACGGGAGATCCCCAAGAAAACCCCCTGATAAGTGTTTCCCTCCGGTACGATTCACGAAAGCTGAATTTTTGTCTTACCTTCCTTACCCTTGTGAGTTTTTGTAAATGCCTCTTGAGTCGTGTAAACTTTGAAAGTCTCAAGCTGATATTTTGTCGTACTCTCCCTACACTCGTTATTTATTATGACCGTCATATGTGTGAACGCCGTGCGGGGAAATGCGACGTGCAACTCGGCAAAGGGACGTTCATGACGGGGAAGATTCCTGCGAGGCACATCTGGTCGTGGTGGCGGTCCGGCGGCTTTAATCATGCGGGGGAAGTATCTCCCGACGGCATGTCTCGTCCCGTGACGACGGGCGGCCCTGATGAATGTGCACCCTCGCCCCTTCCTCCGCCACCTCCGAGCAATCTCGCCGCCAACAATTACGTGTCTCCCTCGTCGAGCGACGACGTCTGCCTTCGCAACGACGAATTACATTCCGACTGTGTGACAAGGGTGGTACTACTGCACACAGCTGCGACCACCACCGACATAGTCTCTTGCCCCTTCATTGTTGCCAAATTCAGCAAATGTTACTAAATAAATATTACCACAACGGGACACAACATAGAGGATATCAGGACGGAGTGTGTTAATTTTGCGTGGTGGTAACTCATGCTAAAGTAATACGAAAATTTTTTTTTTTTTTTTTTTCGAAAAGTAAATTGCAGTGGGAGTAGCGCTACCCCAAAACTGTAATAAAATTTTTAATTTCTTTAAATATAGTATTAAATATCACTTTAAAATGAGCAGCGACACTGAATAGTGTCAAAATTAATGGCAACATAGTTATTGTTTTTATTTCGATTGAAATTTTTTAATAGTTGTTAGCATGCAAAACTGACACATTCCGTACTGACTCATCCTGTATATTTGGCGCGACTAGTGGAATCATTGTAGGCCTACACTATCCGAAAACTACATACCAGTCTTGCTAGGTTGCAGATTCTGTTATTAATTTGAACCTGGTTGAATAAATCGCTGTACACTGCACCAGAAGTTTGTATCTCATGGACTTATTTATGTACACGCTCATCCAGGTTGTACATTCATTAACATTGACATTCAGATTTAGAATTTAAAAATTCCTGAAATATTTTGTCTATAAATTAGAGATATATGCCGCGGGGAAGTTGACTGTTTGCTAGGTCTCAATGCATTATTTTTTTGCTCGACGATCTTATGTGGTTAGAGTGTGTTTGTAATTTACTGGGCCAATAATTATTCTGATTTACTAAAACAGAACATTTGTTCTTCATTTGCAAACACTTGAAACCACGACAAATATTCAAAGTCCAGTCTTATGAGGTGCAACGTGCTACAGTGTTTTCAAAAGTATATTAATTGCAATTATTTTTTAAAATTTTTGCACTCGCTTCAAAATAATCCCTTAAACTAATGAATTATATGTCGCAACCAAACGAAAATGTTTAGCTATGACATTTAAGTGGTAGTGCGAAATTAGTACGTGTGATGATATAATAACACATGAAAAAAAAATTAAAAACAGTAAATTTATTATTACCTTAAAACTTTCCATAAAAAAATCTTAACAATAAAAAACATTGAAGTGAATTATTTCTCGAATTTTGAAAAAGTTTGCTAATTAAATCAAATGAAAAAAATAATTATTAAAATAAAACTAGTTAAATTTAATGACTATTAAGATATTACCTTTGATACCGGATAGCTTTTATCAGTCCCAAAACCATGTTACCATAATTATGCAGACACAATTACCAGTTCAGACCATCCGCCTCCCACAAAGGTGATCCGGGTTTGATTCCCGGCGGGATCGTTCTCCAGATTTTCGTATGTGGGAATCGTGCCGGACGATGTCGTTGGTCGGCGGGTTTTCTCGGGGATCTCCCGTTTTCCCGCCCTCTCATTCCGTTGTTGCTCCATCATCACTTCATGTCACCCCTCCCTTACAATAAAGATCTTGACGTTAAGCGCCGTTATAAATCTCTCACTAGCAGTTTCCAGTATTAGATTTATAAATGTTTCAGCAAAGCTTATAATTACACTTCTGTTCTCATATGACGTATTTGATTGAGTCAGACAAACATTTTGTTATAAATAACTGTCTTTTGATGTGAGTGACGACACTGTAGAAGACTATATAAAGGGCCAGTGCTGGCCCACGACCTTCTTCTGACCTGACGTTACGTCAGAACAGTGTAACTGCATAAAGAAGCTTTAAACTCTACAGTCAATCTTAAAAATTTGATCATATATTCTGAAACAGTAGTTTTTTCAATATAAAACTTTTTTTTTGTAATGTAGCCACTGATTCTTAGTTTTCAATATATATATAGTTTGTCACATATTGGTCTTCAGGTGCACTAAAGCTGTTTTTGTGTATTGATATTCTGTTTTCTGCGTTGTTTTGAGAGCGTCTGCTAAAAAAACGCATCGTCGGCTTTCTCATGTGACGCCCCGATTAGTGGCGAAACGCAATTTTGATGGTCTTTGCAAGTTAAATCGTGTAGAAGATTTAATTTTATTTCGGGTAATCGATAGGGTGGCTTGACTACAGTACGTAGCGACAATTACGTCTAGAATATAGCCTAAATGGTATTTTATCTAAAAAAAATCAAAGTATTTTTAATTTTTGTTTTCAAAAAGTGACTAAATAGCGTAAATGCACCTGATGACACACAAGCAATACACCCGATATAGTAATTACACAATGATAATTTTTTACTTAATAACTCACGTGTTACTCCTACATTCCGGTGATAGCACAATGACAAACGCTTACTCTCAATAGGAAGAACGTATAGCCTATATTGTGTCACCCGCCTACGACTGGAATTCAGCAACGTGATAAAAAAAATAGTCGTACACATTTTCATGGAAATAAGCAGTAGTCACATTCAACGAATACACCGTTGGGGCATATAAGTTAGAAAGAGAAGGGTTTTTTTTTCTCCCTTATATTTCTGACTGTTTTTTTGGTTTGTTGTCGCCCCGTGCAACAGTTTTTCCCCTCAGAGTGAAAACAAAGAATAACACTCTAGTTTTTACATTTTTTGCGAAATTAATTTTTTACGCCTAAACGAGAGCAGACATCAAATGTCTGTCTGGCAGTTTTGTTTAAAATCGTCTTCTTCATGTTCGCTGATTTATTTTAAGTCAGTAAATACAATAGTTTTTAGCTAAATTTGTAATTAACAAAATTCTTGTTAGTTACGTTTTTTGTAGAAACTATAAAATTTCTTGTTTTGAAAAGAATAGTAGCCACGGCAAAAAAAAAATAAACAAAATTGCCAAACAAATTTTTGATATTTGCTCTCGTTTAGACAAATTTTTGATATCTGCTCTCGTTTATACAAATTTTCGATATCTGCTCTTGTTTGGACAATTTTTTTATATCTGCTCTCGTTTAGACAAATTTTTGATATCTGCTCTCGTTTAAGCTTAAAAAAAATAATATCTCTAAAACAATATAAACTAAAGATAGTTGCCTTAAATTTTATGTTTCGAACCTTGCTCAGATTTAGCTGAATTGATGATGCAATCTAAGTATTCTCAGAGCGTCATAACAGTAGGTAAAACTTGAGGTATTAGTTTAAGGCTTGGCATCAGTCGCCATATTGAATTATTTTATTTTTCGCTCCTATGAAATTCAGAGAAGAAAAATGTGAAAATTGCTATTGTAACATCAATTCTATTTACCTCGCACTGCAATAAAAGCATCGCAGTTGAACTTTTAACGTATATTTAAGACACAATCAGTCGACCAAATTAAGAATGTAAAAAAAAATTGCTCGACTGATTGCGGCTTATATATATATATATATATATATATATATATATATATATATGTGTGTGTGTGTGTGTGTGTGTGTGTGTGTGTGTGTTTTAAATTATCTGCGATGCTTTTATTGTATTCTATTATTGCTATTATTTTTCTTCTTTAGTAGTTTTTTTACGTAGGTGTGACTAACGCAACCGTACACCCCCTTACCATCCATCATAAAGCTATTAATAAGAAATTAATAATTTTGATAAAATTCTTAACTAAATAAAACCTTCACGGCTGACAAGTATATGTAAAATTGTTTTCACTGCTATCCCCAATAAAATATTAGTTTCACGGGAACAATTTGTTTTTACGGTTACTGTACGCGTATGCAGCGTAGCTTACAAATGTGGTCGTTTCAACCCTCACATTTATGAGCTAATCTGTTGTGTCTTGTGCCTGCATTATTACTGGCATTGTTTTGTTTCCGTTCGTTTTACTGACATTCGCCGTAATCACCGGAACATGAATTGTGCTCTGTACGCACGCGCGTTTGCCAATGTTTCGGATTTGCATAAATATAGTTTTATCCCTGAATACATCGTTACATTATTTTTACAGTTTTTATTATAGTACAGCAAGGATTTTAAATGAACTTTCCTAAACTGAGTTTATTTTTGGTATTAACATTTTCCGCTTAGGGTTCATACAAATATTTAGTTTCAGATTAGTCTGTGTTTTCGTTTGCAAAGGGAGGTCTCAAAGTTGGGTTGGACATTGTCATACGATGTGTCATATTATATTACTGTGTATAACAGAAAGAACAAAGAAGTCATACAGAGGCGTGTAGTCATGAAAGGGTCAATTGCGCGTGTTCTTTAGTCGGTTGTTGAGGTGGGTACCATTACCTGCAGTGTCCAGCTACCCGACTTTCCCAAACGTACAGAATGTCAAGTAATTTACGTTTACGAACTCTGTCACGCATTTCTATGGTAAAAATTAAGTAGAAAATACTCTTTCGTACAAATGCTTTAGGCCAGGGTCGGCCAACCCAATGCCCGCGGGCCAAACACTGGCCCGCCACTGAACTTTAAACGGACCGCCATAAGCTCAAGCATTTGCATAATATTTCAAAGCTACTTGCGCTGATAGCAAAATATTTAAATAATGATTTCATATTTGGCAACGTACCTTATCCAAATACTGTGGAGACAATTCTCTGTTATACTACTGTAAAACAGTACGTTAGTGTTCAGCACATAAAAAAGTAGTCGAAGTGAAAATTTTTTATCGTGGCCCGCGACATGATTTGGTTAAATTTTTGGGCCATAGCTTCGGAAAGGTTGGCCACCCCTGCCTTAGTCCCATAGTTTTCGAGAAACATTGCAAGAAACTCTCTGAAAGCCGTAGTAACAAAAGTGTGGTAGTCCCGTACGGAAATAAAGAGTTTAGTTCACAAAGTGAAATATTGCTCTTTACACTAGAAACGTTAAGGAGATTGGTACGTGGAAAACAGAAAACAATTTTTGTTACTTCACATGGTGCCTTTGTTTATCTGCAAGAAGCTGCGTGTCCTGACAACAAATCTGGTTGTTCCAACTGCATTTATGAGGAGTTTGTGAGGACTTTAGAAGTTTACATACACTTTCAGAACTGCTTCAGTGAGCACGTATCAGTGAAGGAGAGAACGAAATAAAAATTTTACTTGACTTGTATCACACATATTACATATTTGACTAATCAGTAGTTGCCTAGAGTGAAACGATGTTTTGGATCAAAATTTTTATTTCAATATAATTAATTTAAATTTAAATACAATTAAGTTCGTTTCAAATTCATACGTTTGATTTCAAAGTTTCCTGAAAAAAAAAAGCACTTGGTAGCGTGAGTACTTAGTGCCACTTTCAGTCGGTAACCTAAGAGAAGAACTTCCCTCCACTAGGAACCTCGCGTACAACTACTTCACGTCGCTTGCCAGCCAGCACCGGCCGACGCTATGAGGAGACTAAGCCGTCTTTCGCAAGTTACTGCCTGCTCCTACAATCCTCATTTGCCTTCCACCGTCTCCTACGAACATAATTATAAAACACTTCCACCGTCAGCGACTCCAGAGGAAAACTCTGCCGCTGGGAAAGGCTCTGCTAATAGGATATAACTATATATATATATATATAACCATGGTCTTCAGTTAACGCGATGAGGAAAATAAATTCATTTAATAAGACTTAACATGAAAAAAGGTGTAAGATGCTTTTCGATACAGCTTTGTTCAACATCTCTCCGCGAAGAAACCTGACGAGAATGAAGACAAAACACACGATAAAAGTTAAGTTGCATTAGGCAGGCAGGCATGAGCGAGGTGACGCAACAGTAACATGTAGGACACACATTATGGAAGACTTGGGTTCGATCCCTAGGCTCCGCCCATTCTGATTTAGGTTTTCCATGGTTTTACAAAATCACTCCAGGCGAATGTTAGAATGGTTCCTTAACAAAGGCCATGGCCGACTCCTCTGCCAAATCCTATTGTTGTACGAAGTTGTGTGTCCCCGTCTCTTATTACCGAGCTGTCGACGAGACATAACGCTTACTTACCTTACCTTGAATATAACGTAATATAATGTATATAAATAACTAAAAATGAATAAATAAAACTATGGCTTAGCGAAGAAACGTTGTACAAACTTGGAGATTTAGCAAGTTCCGAAAAAAAGCGTAACATATTTTTACGCAAATGTTTGTACAACGTTGAACAAATGTGTTCACATTGGACGCAATGTCACATACAGTGAGAAAAAATGCATTCCATTGTTTCTGCATAAGCATCATGTCGTAGTCTATTATTCTTCTTTGAACATGAAGGTGTAATCCACTCGTTAAGAAATAAAATTGAAACAATAGTTTGAGTAAAACTAACTTTGTGAATAGTGTGATGCACTTTGAAAGACAATTAACAAACATACGTTATCAATCGGGTCCGACGTCAAAAAATTCAGAGCATTGGATTAGGTACGGTTTTCTCTTCTGTAAGTTATCTACGTTGTTCAAATAAGGCAGCGGTTTTTGTTTACGTAATTTTAACATAATAGTATAGTAATACAGACATGTAACATGTAAACCCTATTACGTGTAACAATTACTAGTTGAGCAAAGAATGGATGTCTCGTTTTCTGTAGAAAGTCTTTGAAACAAAATACAAAGCCGCATATCAACTGTATTGTTTCACGTCGCACAGTTGCGCGTTAAGTGGTTTGAACTTATAATGACGTCGCTGTTCCTCAAGTATCCGCCATACATAAACGTTTTCGAGCGCTTATTACGATAACGAGTTTTCTCAGGTTCCCTTTACTTGTTAACCTAACGCTTTTCGATACGATAACAAAATTTTTACTCGCTTAAACTTACATAATATACTCAACAATTCTTGACGATCGATATTTCAAAGCTAACGAGTAGCAGGATCGCACTGCAGAACAGTAATTGAAGATAAACTTTCAAGCAACAAAACAAGTTCAAACAAGGAATAGATTGGGAACTACTGACAGTTAAGCCAAACGCTTGGCACAGATACGGCCATAAAATATTTTCTTGTTCCACACACACCCTTATGGTCTTGGAACCTGAGTGGGTTGAGAGAAATCCTCTCCTGACGCCTTAACGGTCATGTGACATTCAGATATTTTTAATTTGCAAATACTATTTTCTCCAAATAACTAATATGTAGAAATCAGACTTCAAACTATGCTTATATGTTTGAAAAAAAAAAAACGACTCGTCTGTTAAAAACCTGTTTTGGGGGCCTCTTAAAATGACTAAAACTGGCTGCGTCTGTGAAAATACCAAGAAGATTCGTAAATCAGAAAAAAAAAAACGGTTTGACGTAACGTCATTTTTGTCACAAATTAATATATAGAGTCAACGATTAAAGTTCCATAAAAATACTACACATAAATACTGCGTACAAATTAAGTGTTCCGCGCATAAAGGTGGTATTATCCTTAACGTCCGAACCACTTTCACCCATAGCTCTTCTGTATTTTATTTTTTCCTCCAGAGCGGCGGGTATAGTATGGCCAGGACTTTGCTGCCGATGTAATCAGAGCGTATACAGAACATTAAAGCACGCTGGTTATTTCAGTCTTATGGTACAAGGTTGCTTCCTTGTCGACACATGAAACACGAAATTGTAGTGGTGCAAGTGATCTCACCTCGAGTGTGTAAGGGACATCTCCTACCTTGTCGTTCCAGGTTCGATTCCCGGCGAGATCGATCCCGGGTTTTCGTATGTGGGAATCGTGTCGGACGATACCGATGGTCAACGGAATTTCTCGGGGATTTCCCGTTTCCCCTGAACTTTCATTCCGGCGCCGCTCCATACTCACCTCATGTCACCACTCACCAGCGTTAAAGACTTCGATGTTGAGCGCTGACCACAATCTCTCACTCACTCCTGCCTTGTTCTCCAGCCACTGCGATTCCCGTATGATTCCCGATGGGTTGCTGCCGATTTATGCAATTGAGAAACGTGTCGGACGTTGCCGTTTTCCGGTGGATGAATTTTATTTCAGTTCTCGGGGCACACCCAACTCCTCCCACTAGCAGTTCGACGTTGCTTCGACACGCATCCTCACAGACGTTCAAGACCTCACCTGCCTGGTTGATGTTAGCTAGTGAAAGCATTAAAATGACGTTCTCGTGCTTATCCTCATAACTAGCCCTCAAATAACATCTAACATTCATTTTATTGCTGCCGAAAATGGGTATTTTTCTGGTCTGTTTTAAGTACACAAATCTAGGAGCAGAATCTTAAAAAATAGCACAAGGGTCTACAGTGTATATCGCCAGCTTAAGTTTTATGCCATAAAATCACTAAGTCATTACAGTATATCAAACACGCGTCGAGAAGAGTGAGTGAGAGAGAGAGATTTTAACTACTGAATCAAGAGTCCAAACATATTTTTGTAAAATAATATATATTACTCGATCAACTATTTAAAATGTGTTAATATTTTTGAAATCACGTAAATCTATTTCTTTCGTAGGGGGTTGATATAGGTACTTAACATCGAGGTCTTTAGCGATGGTGAGGGGTGACATTAGGTGAATATGGAGCGGCGCCGGAATGAAAGGGCGGGAAGGAAACGGAGATCCCCGAGGAAACCCGCCGACCAACGGCATCGTCCGGCACGATATTCACATGCCAAAATTCGGGGACCGAATCCCCCGGGAATCGAACCCGGATCGCCTTGGTGGGTGGCAAGTGTTCTGATCACTCCACCACCGCGGCCCTTCGTCGAGAAGAGTGCACGCCAATACACTGACTTGCGGCCTGAGGCTAAGCTGATACGTGATACACGCGCTGTGTCGTCCATATCACTTCCACGTCCGTACATTACTTCTCTTGATTCGTTTCTTAATCGTGATTGATCGCAATATCTTCAGTTTCTCTCGGCTGTGCGGCACAAGTTAGAATGTTCGCCGAGATTGTACTGCATTGAGCAAACAAACGCAATCCCCTACGACAGACTACCGTCCACATTCCACATGACATAGGATAACGCAATATCGTCGGCGTGTTAATATGATGTATATCTAAATGGGCACGAGGTCGTGCTATGTCGAGAGAGAAGAGTGTGGACAAGAAATTATTACATGTATGTACGTATGTTTGTACGTACGTATGTATGCACGTGTGTATGAATGTATGTATGTATGTATGTATGTACGTATGTACGTATGTATGCATGCATGCATGTATGTGTAGGGGAGGGTGTGGTAGGTCAGACAAGGCCAACCTCGTAGGGCTAGCTGCGCTCATATGGCTGCACTTTTGTCTGGCTGCCTCGTGAAGAATCAATGTGTCTAGTAAACCTTTCAAAACGCCTTATAGGCTCAAATACGTTCTTCAAGTTTTTTTTTTGCCGATCTTGTCCTCTGTGATTTAGCTGGTTACACGCTGGACCATTGTGTCAGGGTTAGTGTATTCGATCGATGCAAGGAATTATCATTTTAATATTAGACTCGGAGTAAGATCACACTCACATTTTATTTAGTTTGTTTGTAATTGTTTGAATTGTAATAACAAGTTTATCGGAACCTGTACACGGCTCTAGCGAATAGAAATAAAACCAAGAGATGGGCATCTCAGAATAAGAAAATAATACTTACAACAAAAATATATGTGCATACTAAAAATAAAAATAAAAAATAAATAACCATATTTTGCAAAACGCTTTCAATAAAAGTCTTATTATGAATAATCTTCTCTAAGTAGAGCTTCAGAAAATTATTATGAAACAAAGATAAAAAAGGTAAATACTAATGTATTACTACGAAAATTAGTTTTAAAATGTCTTAAACCGGCTAAAGTATAGTAAGTAGGGAAGATTAAACACACCACGCGTATATTGACGTATTAAAATATCGTAAGACCGCAAACCCAACACTATATCACCACGGAAAATAAACAGTCACAGATTTAGTTTAAAAATCACAAATAGTGAAAATGACTTAAAATAAGTTATATTTACTACTGTCCAGTGAAAACTACCCCAGTGGAAACAGTGAAAATGTTATGAATGCAGATATTGCTTTAACTTAATTTCACTTACTGGCATAGCTAGACTTCGTGCGCATAGTCAGAAGTTCCGCTCTCGGGGTATAATATACCTCTCGCGGGTACCCTCCTGACATATCACCAAGGCACAAATACTTAATGATTACTCTGGTTCACCAGTTAGTACCAGATCACTGAACTTTAGTTTGATATGCTTCATTCCTCGGTCATTAAATACCTTTAAAACAGCGTTCATTTTCGTAACCAGCGAGAAAACACTGTCTTCAAAATAACAATAACGGATCGATATTGTAAACGCCACTTGAATCAATAAATCACTGTAATGAAGTATACAAATCATGAAGAAAAATAACAAAAAAATGAATTTTTGATCCCATCCCTTAAGAGGGCGTGGTAGATAAATAAGCGCTGAATTCTTTATTTGATAGCTACACGCTTTTGAAAGTCAATGTAGAAAAACCACAAAACAGCGATCCTTGATAATTATAGTTGCCAACTTTATGAGCAAACAGTTACTCAGAATGATGCATTTTTTAAGCGTGATCTCTTGCGCCGCAATTAAATGTAGGAAATTACGGCGTCAGATATTGTTCTTCAGAAATACGTTGATCGGGAAAAAATTTGCTGAGAAAGTTGCCAAATACTATTGTCTAGGATTGCTGTTTCTTGATTTTTGCAAATTAGCGGTGAATTATATAATATGCACTCTTAAGGGCGCGTTTAACCTCAGTTTTCAACGTCTTTTTTTATTTTTATATTTGCTCGAGATTTTTTTTCTTATGTTGTGCATAAATTGTGATTAAATCTTCCTCTTAGGAAATTTTTGTATCTCATATTTTTCGCGCAATGAGTCGTAAACATCAAAATTTGAACTTAACGGTTTTAAGTACGCCACTAAAACCAACAGACATACCAAACTAAAAAATTCCACACTATATAATAATGTTGTAGGCTATAATTTGACATATAAAATTAAATATATATATTATCGTATTTATAAAAAAGTTTATAATTTTTAAATTTGCATTTCAAAAGTCAGCATTAATTATTAAATACAAAAGTATTCTATTTTTTGTTTTTATATATGTCAAATCATAGCCTACAACATTGTTATACACTGTGAATTATGTCGGTTTGGTATGTCAGTTGGTTTTAGTGACGTACTTAAAACCGGAAATTGCAAATTTTGACGTTTACGACTCATTCGCAAAAACTATGAGAGATACAACAGTTTCGTGATAGGAAGATTTAATCACAATTGACGTCTAAAATAAGAAAAAAATATCTGGTACAAATATAAAAATAAATAAAGACGTTGAAAACTGAGGTGAAAGAGCGTGGTAGATAAATAAACGCTGAAAATATTAATTAATTTCTACGCTTTTTTTCGAAGCCAATATGGATAAAATACTAAATGACAATCCTAGATAATGGTATTTGCCAACTTCATGAGTAAATATTTATCCAAAATTACTAATTCGCTAAGCGTGATCTCTTGCGCCGCAGTTAAATGCATGAGGTTCCGGCGTCAGAGATTGTGCTTCAGAAGTTCGTAACACAGGAAACTATTTTGTTTAAAACGTTGGCTAAAGCTATTGTCTAGGATTGTTATTGTTTACTTTTCGCAAATTGTCTTCAAAACACCTACAGTTATTCAATCAATGCTTTTAACGTTGAATTATGTACCACGCCCTCTTACAGCGCCTTGCAAAGAGGTTGCCTATGATTTATTTGGACCCCTATTTATTCTCAGCGAGGCGGTGGAATAAAGAAGAGCTAGGCAGAGGAAAGGTAAACGATCGTTAGTGTCTTACAAACTTTACGATTACGATCAGCAAAATGCCTCTAGTTGATATGATCTTTGAAAGAACTGTGCAATGGGAGTGCATGACTGGATTTGTTTGTATGGACATACTCCATTGCGAAATAAATGACTGTCACAAGAAAACTAAAAAGTAAAAATAAGACAAGTAAACATAAATAAGCAGAGTATGCTTTAGTCATCAGGATACATACACAACATGAAATTCCAAAACTGGAATCTGGTCAGATAAAACAAGGAAACAAACAGAAAAAACCTAGGTTGACATGCGACACAACGATGAGACGAAACAACTTCTTGTCTTATTTTTACTTTTTAGTTTTCTTGTGACAGTCATTTATTTCGCAATGGAGTATGTCCATACAAACAAATCCAGTCCTCTAGTTGATGTAATACCGCCACTTTCTTATGAGAAATGACTAACTGTTGCACCCTTAAGACTATAATTACCTGCTGCTTCATAAACTGTATACTAAGTGTAACCAGATACCACGCGAAGACTTATTCTCTTCAAAGCCCTACAAAATATTAAGAATCACATATTCTGTCCGAATCTTGAAAACTTTCAAATTAAAATCATGCAACCCAATTTTCGGCTTTAAAAATTTCTAAATTTTTAAAAAAGTTGACCTTAAAATCTTTATTACGCATTGAAGTCTTAAAAAATTGAAATGTTTTTTTTTTGCGTCGTCAGATTTTTATATTCAAACCTTTATTTTAAATGGCGTGACCTTTTTATGTTAGCACTAACAAAGAACCGGAACGAATATCATAAATTTTGGTACTACGGAATACGAAACCAATTTTAGAAACCGTTTCGAGTGATTTTTAACTGTTGGTTTAATTTTACGCTTCTCATTTCTTAACTACATTTTTCTTATTGAACTTTGAAATGATCGTAGATACGTATAACGTCTATGAAAATTCACTGACTACCTAAAATAATATAGTTGCCCTGAGTCGTTCTTCATTTGTATTTCAAAAGTTTTTTGGATAAATTATTATAGGTAAGATTGTAAGTGGGTTCGGCTGATCACTTCAAATATCAAAAACATTTTTAACAGTTTTTCTGTGTTCAAATTGTTTTACGCAGACTGATGTCACATAAGCTGTTTCATTAAAATGTTGCTCTTAATTATATCCTGGTGGTATCACATTAATTTGAATTTCTTTGACAAACTTAGAAAAGGTTAATAGAAAAGTTTCGAGGTATTTAACATGGAATATTCTCTTTTAGTAAATGGTACGCATCAGTGTACCTTCCGACGGTCTTGAAAGACCGTCACCCACCCGCGAGGCTAGTACTTATTTCCCTCCAAGGCGATCCGGGTTCGATTCCTGGCGGGGTCGGGCCCCGGATTTTCGAAAGTGGGAATCCTGCGGAGAATTACGTTGGTTGGCGGACGTTCTCGGGGATCTGCCGCCCACCCCCCATACTCACCTCATGTCACCCCTCACAAACGCTGACCAAAATCTCTCACTCATGCTAGAACTTATTTATCGTAGACGATAGTGTTGCTACATTAAAATGCTACTTTTGACGCTGTTACCTATGTTAACAGTAACATACGACGCCACAGAAGAATATTAAAACGTAAATTTTCCTTGCAAGAAGCTTACCTATGCACGTGCTGAAGTATGATGTACTTAGTTCGCTCCTGCATGGAGGAACCCAGAAATATATCGAAGAATTGTGCTGGGTTGGATCACCTTCTGAGCTTACACACACACACACACACACACACACATATATATATACACATATATATACATATATATATATATATATATATATATATATATATATATATATATATATATATATCACTCCTAAACGTGCAACTTACACATTATAGTAAAACGGATATTTAACTGTTTTACGCATGAGTTAAGCTGTTGGGTGGCTGTTGTCAGATGTATGCACTTTATACTGGAACTAGTTAATTGTTTAAGTTAATGGTGAGGGTTACGGTTAAATGAAATATGTTAATTTAATTACGATGGCTTTACATAGTTTAGTTACAAAATACTGCAAGGTTACACTATATAATTTGGATACGAGGGGAGCAGCTGTTTAGATAAATACGTTAATGTTCTACTCTATGACGGGTGACCCTTCGGACACCTTAGATGTGCCGGAGGCTAATGATGACTATGTCGGCTATCGACGGACGGCGGCACTTCGTGGGTCTCGACCCAGGACCATCCCGGCGAGCTGATGACTGCTGGAAGACTTGAAGGAGACAGACAGCGTTTCCCCCCATTGTTTGCATTATATTACCACATTTCAGTGCAGGTGGGGAGAATCGCTGAGGCCCTCGTCTTGTGCAACTACCGACCTAACTGCACTCCCGTCGTCGCTAGCCCGTCGTCCAGGCGAGGCTCTTGGTAATCATAACAACATAAATCACTTCAATAAACTGTGGGAAAGAGACCCTCAGTGTTCTACAACACCTGGTGGTGCATTCTACTCAGTGAAGGGACAGAATATATTTACCCCCGTCTCTCGTGAGCCGTACGTCGCGTTACGTTTAAACATTTTAAATTATTATTTTGTCACATTATCCCTTACAAATGATTTCTAAACATGTCAAACACTTTTTTACTTATTCACAATTACTACTAAATGCATTATTGTGCACAAATTTAATTCACTACTTCCTATTTATTAACAACTCCTTTATTTTCTCAGGGAAAGAGGGATGAAAGGTGCTTTCAAGACCGGCCCCTGTCATTAGTCATTGCGGACCGAAATCCCCTCTCCTGCCTCCGTCACACTAGCTTTCGCACAGTTCAGTGGATGTTTAATAAACCACTCAAACTTGGCCACATTAATCGAACAACCACATATTCGTGTTTGTCAGGTGTCATCGTAATTGTAAAGCCGACACGATGCAACTACAGTACAATGACAGGTCAATTTTACTTATTTTATACTCTTGTTCATTGATTGGGTGCCGCAATATATGTGTTACGTGGAAAGGTTAGATGGATGAGTTTGTTACTAGCCGTTGGTCGGCTGCATTACGTTCGGTTAAACCCGACTTCACTTGTAGCCAGTTGTTTCACAATTGCTCATCAACACTGTACAGTAGTAACAACGTGTGCTTAGCTGGCAACTGATTACCACATGCCAATAGACAATGCATGACCTGTAGTGGCGTAAATGTTCATTATAACAACTGTTACAAGAATGAGCCGGAGAGCACGCTGTAGACTTTTGGCGCAGTGTAGCCAACTTAGTTGTTTTATATCTCTAACGAGATGTTTTTAATGGCAATTTAGCTAGTAAAAATACCCTACTAGATGGGTTTACTAAATGGAACTCTGCGTATTTTTACTTACATCTGGTTGAATGTAGTTTTTTTTGCTGTTAATCAATTGTAGAACATATCATTGAGGGCTTGATAATATTGCAGAATTTTTTTTGTGTGTGAGGTAATTAAATGGCAGCAGATAATTCTGATTTATTTAAATTATTTCCATACTGACTAAAAAAAAGAGCCCCTTTTCAGTAGAACATGGTTTGTTTGCGACATATTTTCTAGTTGTAAATGTTTGTTTTTGTAATATTGGTAACACTGTTGTCAGTGAGCCTGCGCGGGGAAGCTGAGCACCAATTCACGGCCTTCACGCTGGCGGCTGAGCGGAGTGGTGACCAACCAGGAGGCACCTTCTCTCTTCTGGGCGACACACTGACCACGCTCAGAGAACACTGTCCCACTGCAGTAGGGCATGCCACGCTCGCGCCCAAGTCCGACGTCTCTGCCCTTTGGAAGGCACCAGCTGCAGGCTCGGGCTGTGTCACCTTCAGGTACCATAAAATCGTCTGTGTTCTGCCTACAATTACCAACTGTAAAATATTACGATCGTTGGAAGAGTTGTGCAGTGGTAGTACATGACTGGATGTAAATTTTGGACATACTCCACTGCGATGCAAATGTCTGTCAAAGAAAACTACACAGAATAAGATAACATAAATAAACAGCGTATGCTTTAGTCAACAGGATATATTCACAACATAAAATTCCATAAATGGATTTGGGTCAGATTGTGTATGCATTCTGTTGACTAAATCATAAGTCTGCTTATCCATGTTTTCCTATTCTCTGTAGTTTTCTTTGACAGACATCTGCATCGCAATGGAGTATGATAAAATTAGTATTTCCTGTAAACTTGTTTTGATTTTAACTTTTTAAAAATAAATAGCATTGCTTTCAGAATTCAAACTTATAACATTATACACAATCAGTGTTTGAATTCAGTAGTTAAGAATTGTTTTATTTGCAGTCTGATTTTAAGTCCGATTTCACCCCTTTGATCTATCAAAAGAACTCAATTAACACAAATCGTACACATGTAATACCACGTATCCAAATCGCCTGGTTTTCAACGTAAACAGAGAAAAAATCATTTCTAGTGTATCAGTTAAATTAAATATATTTTACAGTATGCGATCTTAATATATTAAATTTTTGATTGCTCTGATACTCTGGAAATAACTTTTACTTACTTTTTTGATTATAATTAAAAGTAATTGATTTGGAGATACGTGGTTCACGCGTATGTATACCATCAAAAGAAGTTTACGAAAAGTCACCTAACCAGGCTTAGGTTAATACTACTGCAGGTCAGGAAATTCGAAGTTATTAGTTTGTAAAGTGATAATTTTCTGCTCTTGTTGCGTTGGTATCGGTAAGGAGGCAAAATCAGTTTATATCATTACCAGTGAAAATATACAACAGAGACGCAACTTTCGTGACAATTAATATGATATTTGTTGCGAATAAACTTAAAAAAATTGAAATGATTGTTTATTATTCAAGAAACGAAAAACTATGTTATTATTTTTTCTTAACCTACCTAATGTTAATTCGATTTACATCCCGCATTTTATAAGGCACTTTACAGATACCAGCACAAATAGTGATAGTAGAAAATGCCCCTTGTCAATTTTGTCCGAGAGAATTTCGATTATCTTTTCAACATGTAGAATTAACCTTAGCCAGGATTTCTCAGTCATGTGTACATGATTCTCGATCACATGGTTGTGATTGAACGAATGCAAACAAATTACACGGTTGACTTTCTGGAGGCAAGTAAACTTCACTTTTTAAACGACTAGAGTTTAAATTTCACTCTGCCCGTGCAGAGGTAAATCACGTAAACGGCTATATTATATCGGTATCACCATCACCGTTTATTCGATTGAGCCCGAATATGAAACACTTAGGCACACTGCAACGTTACGATTGGTTCGAGCTCAAAGTATCATATACAGCAAGGTTGTAAGACATGGAGTCAACGGTTGAGAGAGCGAGTTAGAGGGAAGGATGTAAACTATTGTAAACATTTACTAAGAAAGACTGAATCGAGAATCAAACGTGTACACCGTGTCCTTCCAAAATGTGCATCTAGTCAGTTAACCTCTGCGCCATTTCGTAAGGAATGGCAATGTTAAGGGCGCCACTTCTCTCGATATATTTTCTGCGTTGAAGAATTTACAAGCAACGGAGTGATAAGGACGACGCCGACAAGCGCGCCTAGTATCCCGGTGTTGCTACTGCTATGCCATATCATAAGTATTACAAAGTATATATTTTCTGGAGGGGTTATTTAAATGGTTGTACACTATGGGTTTATTAATGTTGTTATTTAGGGTTTAATGACTTAGATATTTATGGTTAAACGGGTATTTACTCTAATAGAATGACGGGTACTCTGAATTGAATACAAAATCGGTTACAGTGTGTTATGCAAAGTTGGAATAGGAGCTCAATATGACTGATTATTAATGTATTTTATTAAGTTGAGGGTTGCTGCCACAAAATTAGCTCTAATGACCTTACCGGAAGCTGGATTGATGAGGTAGGCGGAATCGACGGACGAGCACGCACCCTCTGGGACACGACCCCCGACCCCGGAGGAGACCTGGACTGCTGTTGATTGGGCGATTGTTGGCGGTCGCCAGACCTCGTTTACTTGGTAACAGTGCCATATATCGACATGATTGTCCTCATTATTGCGCCACAATGAGGGGGGATGAGGTGAATTGCTGTCTTCTTTGATTTCCCAACGCTGGCCTAATTGAAGCCCAAACCTCTCGCGTTGTCCGGTCTGCTATGCCATATCATAACATTACGCGTAAAGCGCTGGAAAGACGCTCATTTTCTGTATTGCTTCTCTAGAACACTTCAAAAAATAGTTCTTGTAATTTTACAAAGAAATTCCTCGCAAACACAGTCGCGAAATATACTCCTTACTGCTTCATTTGCAAAAAAAAAAAAAAAAAAAAATGTAAAACATACTTCTGTAAAATTACAAAGCATCGACTTATTGTACTCGCAATAGGAAACATTTTATAACTAAAATAATTTTCTTACCCTAATGTGAAAATTAGGGCTCTATAAAGACTAGGTATAATCGTCCGCCATTTTGGGTCCTATGCAGCTACCGCAAGCCAAGTCATGCTCGCGCGCCAGAAAAATCGCACAAACCTAACTCGTCACCAATAGAAAACTATTCGGTCAATCGACTTTAAAAAAATTACAGAGTATTAATGAACTGTCCTGCCAATGACGCTATTCACTAATTTTCTCTATGTGTGTTATTTACTATGTAAAAAAAAGTTTAACGATGGCATGTAAATTTTTTACTGGGAAATGCAGGGTAAAATATAGTAAGCAAGAAACTTTTTGGTTTTAAGAGATAGATGGGGGGTGTCAGCGGACGAAACAAAAAGGATAGTATAAAATTTATAGTTATGCCCCTCTTGGCGAGTTTCGCGAATCACTGTTCTTTTGGCGGCAGGTTGAAGACAGAATATATCTGGCGCGCGGCACCGCGCCGTCTAGCTCAACGATCTGACTACGAATTATACCTTGGTTTGTCTTCATAGTACTTAAGACATTAATTTTTACTCTACA
>PNEQ01085837.1:5843-37876 GCA_003012365.1 Medauroidea extradentata | reverse complement strand
TAAACTAGTCAAGAGACCACAGGACAAAAATGTCATTGGCTCAAAGTGGATCTTCAAAATTAAGAAGAACGAGAATGGAGAAGTAGAGAGGTACAAGGCAAGACTTGTTGCTCAAGGGTACCGTCAGATTCCTGGTCTCGACTATGAAGAAACATATAGCCCTGTGGTCAGGAAGGAAACTGTTTGGTTGTTGATGGCTGCATCTGTCGAGAAGGGTTGGAACCAAGAGCATTGGGATGTAACATCTGCATATCTACATAGTCCTATAAAGGAAGAAGTCTTTATGGAGCAACCAGAAGCATTTGAAGAGGGGTCAAGAGAAGAATATGTTTGGCAGCTACAGAAAAGCATTTATGGCCTGCACCAAGCTGGACGTGACTGGTACAGGTTCCTAAACATGCATTTGAAAAATCATGGCCTTGACCAATCTGAAAATGACCCATGCATCTACTTCGATAAGAGTGGAGGTCTTGTCATTGGTGTGTATGTGGATGACCTATCAGTTTGGGGTGAGAAGAGTAAAATAAACAAGGTGCAAAAGTATCTAGAAGATGTAATTGAAATAAGGTCACTAGGTCAAGTATTCCATCTCCTCTCCATCAGAATTAACAGGCCTAGTAATGTGACGCTAGAAATAGACCAACATATTTACATTAAGGAATTGCTGCGAGAATTCAGAATGGAAAATGCAGTAGATCTAACAACACCGCTGGAGAGTAAGCCACTTGATGATCAGACTGCAGTTAACTTTCCAGAGAAAATATACAGACGAGCAACTGGGAGTCTTCTTTATTTAGCCAATTACACCAGACCAGACCTGTCTCATGCGGTCAGTTGACAATGCCAACACAACAGTGAACCTACTGTCGGACATTGGAAGGAAGTTCAACATATACTTCGTTATGTGAGACACACACAAGATTATCGACTAATATATGAGAAACAGGGGAAGCCGATTGAAGTGTATGTAGATGCAGACTGGGGTGGGGATACCAGTGATCGAAAGTCTTATAGTGGCCTTGTTATGAGACTTGCTGGATGAGCAATTATATGGGCGTCTAGGAAACAAGACTGTGTTGCTAACTCCACTGTAGAAGCAGAGTATGTATCCCTATCTGAAGGACTCAAAGAAGTTATTTCGGTTAAGAACATGTTGCGGGAGCTAGGGTTAACTGAATTCATCAGTGAACAATGCAAGGTGCATGTGGATAATCAAGGGGCAATATCCTTAGCAAGTAACAGAATTACATCTCGGAGGTCGAAACACATCGACATTAAGTACCACTTTGTGAGAGATAAGGTGGAAAGTGGAGAAGTTTGTCTGTGCTACATCAACTTGCAATGCAATCCAGCTGACCTCCTTACAAAATCTCTTAATGGGAGAAAAACCAAAACTTTTCAGAGATGATGGGACTAAAAGAATGAAAGAGGGTTTTATTCTTCATAGTTGTTTTTATACTTTAAATGTAATTTTTGTTTGCGATTGCTTATGCAGAAATTGTGAACTTGGTACATCTAGTTTGTTGTGTGCCTTACCTCTGCTTCAAGGTGGTTTTTTTTTGTCAGAGGCTTAAAATAATGTGACAACAATGTGCAACAAGGGGAAGTGTCAAACATTGTGTTGGGTGTGTTGCACATTGTTATTGTTGTTGTTGTTGTAAGTCATGTGATAGTGTTTTAGTTCTATATCTTAGTTCAGTGTTGGTTACACTGTTTTTCTCTTTTATTTTTGTTTTTTCTGGCTAGTGGTGGTTGTCGAAATGGTGGTAAATATAGAGTAAACAACAGCTAAAAGATGAGTGACGTTTATTTGTAATTTTATTAACTCTGCTAGAAATTAACATAAGTTAATTAACGTTCTGTGGCACAGTAGTAATTGTGTGCGTAATTAATTGTGTTTTGAGAGTTATAGTTGATTACTGTTTCGTGTATTTCGTAGCTTTGTGAGCTATTAAATCCAGTACTTAATTTAGCTCTTTTATTTATAATTATAAGACCTCTATCCCAAAAGAACTCTTGGGAATTGCCCACATGTAAAGTTAGTGTTCTCCAAACTTGTAACAGTACTGTCATGTATGGATGTTTGAGACAGTGTATGACAGTGTGAGATTGCATACAGTTTGGGAGGCACAGAGGGAGATAGAATTAGGCGGATATTTATTAAGTAGAGTCAAGAGCATGTGTGTAGAGAACAAGAGTTAAGTAATGACTAGAGCCAGTGATTTCTGGTGAAAAGAATTCTGCAACATTTGGTTTCAATGCCTTATGTGAACACCTGTTTCTCTGCTTCATGATCAGTGACTGGAAGTTTTCAACTATCAGTGTCTCGCGATCCTACCCGCAAATCACGGACGTATAGTATCGTGGAAACATTGTTCTGGTTGGTGCTGTCAAATGAGCCACGCCTCTGCCCTATTATATTCTGCCAATAACCACGAACCAGAGTTGCAGGTGTGCACGTAATACATTCAAACAAGTTGTTGCAGAATTCTTTTCACCAAAAATCACTGTATCTAGTAATGACGCAGAGGATGCTGACAGTGGTTCGACATCACCAACGGTGTAAAGTAGGAAAGGGCATTAATACCATTGCAGTTGGTAATTATAATAGAAAGGATCATGGATAAACTAGAAGAAAGAATAGGGGCACAGAATATGAAGGCTACCAGCAGGACACTAAGCTAACACATTGTAACTATGCTCTACAGCAGTGTCTATAAATGTTGCTCTCAGTTTAGCCCGGAAAAAATTTTTAATATTTTGCTGGACAATCGGGGAAAAGTCAGTGTCAAGTCTGGCCACTATGAGTTATTTCCAGGTAATTTATGTGAACATTAAGGTTTTCAATGCTGAACTAGAAAAACAATTTTAATGATGTTTCTGAAATGCAAGCCTAAATAAATGAACTGAGATAGTAAGAATTATCCAATAGCACTGCTATTACAATCTGGGGTGGCCGAGTGGTCAGACCTCTTGCCTCCCACCAAGGTGATTCATGTTTGGTTCCCAGTGGGGTTGAGCCCTGGATTTACGTACATGGGAATCATGCCAGATGATACTGTTAGTCGGTGGATTTTCTCGGGGCTCTCCGGTTTTCCCCATCCTTATCATTCCAGTGCTCCTCAATGCTCATCTCATGTCACCCCTCACCAGCGCTAAAGACCTCGATGTTAAGCACTGACCAAAATTTCGCTCACTCACTTCTTACAATCTTTGGTATAGGCTGTTCGGGATAAAGAGAGCACTGATAAAAACCTTGCTTCAGCCAATTCATATCTTTCCAAGCGTATCTGCTAACGAGGGGAAATGTCTACCCTCTCTGGACAAGTCACTTGATGTTTGTGCGTGTAAGATAAAATGTGCAGTCAGTAGGAATCTATGCAGTTTGATAAAAATGTTTATTACTTATATAGAATACATATATGTTGATTGCAGTTGATTTTTTTTTCAGTATGGTTGTATTTAAATATGAAAATACATGGAACTATGCTGCATAATTTTGCTGCCAACCATGGAAGTGTAAGGCAACTATGGTTTATGTTGAATTATGTGCAGTAACGGCTAGTGATATTTTTCAAAGGTTAAATTTTTAGTGCTCACTTTATCCCGAACGACCTATAGTGTAAAACTATTTTGGGAGCATATCAAACTCTTCCCAAATAAAAGTTTTGTGAACTAGCACTCAACTCAACTATACATGTTAATTAATTATTTAGTGTGATATTGCAGTAAGAATATACCTAATTCAACGAACTTTTGTGCACTAATTGGTTTTACTAGTTTTTTATAACATAATTTGAAATTAATTTTTTGTTATCACTAAAACTGTAATTTTGAACCTTTTTTATGTAATCTTCTTTGGCAACAATTCCAAACTTACATACATATAAGATTTAAACATTAGGTTTAGTTATGAAGTTTTGCATTAGCAGACTAAAGACAAAAGAACTTGTTAGTTGTTTTGGTTTCAGAATCACTTGCTAAGTTGGCAGTTTCAGTACTGGGATGTTTCTTGTCAATTTTGGCCTCTTGCGAAGTTATGTTTCATAAAAAGATAAAATACAATGTTGAGTGGGAATCTGTGCAAAAATAAAGTTCTTTGTGAAACAACTAGTGTTAAAATGCACACGTTATTCACATTTGAAAACTCTGTGGAACAGAAATAAATATAGCATTTCGTAATATGTAGTTCCTGACTCATACCCAGCATGGTCGCAATTTCTAGTGCAAACAATTTTTGTTGATACGCAGTGATTATGATGAAATCACAAAACCATTTTTCTGGTTCTTTCTATAGCTACTTTTCCTTTTTATCAGAAAATTTCCAATATTTTTATCCATTTGTTTTGCATTTCTGTCCATCTTTTTGTTATGCCAAAATTACAGAAACTTGTTGACCTCCATAACCATTACCATTTACTTCTACAACAGTAATGGACTTCAATTTAAAATCTACTTTGTAGCTTCTAAGTTATCCCATTTCATGCAAAGCAATAAATCCTAAAGAAAATAAAATCAAAACTTGTAACCAATAAACCAAGGAAATCAAGAGTAAAAAAAACACTTTCCTGTTCATCCTACATCTGCTCAAAGCACAAAACCCTAGCTATGTCTTAAGAAAGCTTTCCTCCATCTGCTCCGTGTTGAGCCGACCTCACTTGAGACGACTCCCAGAGGCTGAAGGCCTTACAAAATACCAGCTCCCACAGCTCAAACTCAACATAGGGCAAGTAAAAACCACGTCAACTAACCGATGCTTATAGCGATTTAGTGACCAGGGTTTTCGACACATCGTTCGTGAGCAATGAAAAACACAACATAATTTAAAGCTCGTGTATTAACAACTTCGAGATGCAATTCACATACAAATGAAGGTTCACATACGTGTCTGCTACACGCCATTAAGTTTACACACACACTGATAAAAGTATAATCGGATTCACAATGCGCAAACAATCTCTCAAATTACTAATGAGCCTAATGTACAAGTGCACAAGTATCCACTCTGACAATCTTCCCCATTCGACTCGTGGGCTTCGTTAAATAACCATTCACTCGTTTCACTGATGCTCCCGACCTTTCCTTCCTAACGAGCGGCAATAAATGTGTAAAGTTAAACAGCCAGGCAAAGAAATCCCCTGTTGAATCCGGAATGCGATGTTGCACCAATTGCGTGCTGTCCACACACTACAGTGCCTTCACTAAGGCCATTAAATGCCCAGCTGCCGACGTGCCCCAGTTACCCAAACTCGGGGTCGGCGATGAGGGAACATGTCTCCATACGGAAACGGCAACTCACAGAATTCCTTGACGAACCTTTTGGAGTAAAGGACACTCACCACTCACGGAACAGAAAAAACAGAGTTATGTCCTCTTTCAGAACAATAGCGCGAGCCGCGCTCACGTGCTTCTCGCCGCTGGCGCAACCATCCTTCAAGTAGAGATTTGCAGCCTACCAAGGCACATGCCCCGTGCCCAGAGCTCACGATGTTGCTTGCTCGACTTCCAACTCGAGAGTGACTTCTCTCTCCACGCGCCGCGACACCGCGGCTCGCCCGCCTCACCAGTGGCCCTGCTGCCGGCCGGCAGAACTCGACCCCCCCCCCTCCTCCCAGGTCCCCCTCCATGGCCAGTGGAGCGGAAGGTTCGGCGGGGAAGGGGAGGCTAAAGCACCGTCAACCGTGGCGACACCTCTCACACTAAGAGGCGGCCGAAGCCAGCCTCGGAGTCCCATCCAAAAGGGGCAAACAGACACACTGCACTAGGCCCCAGAAACTCAAAACCCAGAAAAACCCTACAACAGAAACTGAAGGAACACAAACTCCAAAATGTACCCAAAATAAAGCAAACCGAAGATAATCCGACCTAAGAAACAGGAGTATCCGTTCAACCCCCCGCCCTATCAACCCCAACACCCGGAGATCAAACTCGACTGACACCATTCATACATCCCGCCACAAACCAAGCCCACGAGACTGGACCAAATACACATATTGCAAGACACACTGCAGTACCAAACTTTACAATCACCTGTCACTCAGTGAGCAACTAACAATACACACTAACTCCATAAAATGTAGAAACACATTACTCATTAAGATCACTCCCCAAAATCAGCATACCAATATATTTAAGATGGAGTATACAAGCTAATATAAAATGCTAATATATCAAAAGAGCATACCTCGTCGTGCGCACGACTTACATAAAACTAGATACACCGGATTATTTAAATTTCACAACCAAAACACAATAAACGAGCCCACGGCTCTCATAATACATGTGATGCCATAGTACTAAGAAAATCCTCACTACTCTTTTAAAGCATTCATTCAATAAATAACACTAAATAACAATAAATAATAAATAGATAAATACCCTTAAACACAATACATATTAATCCACATGACTAGACTTCTTCTGCGCGCATATCACTATTAACTATGAGGTAGATATGGAATTCCATTTACACTTCAATACCATTTTAGACACTAAACAAACTATACACTACACTGGCCAGTGATACACTAACACATTAAAACAATTACATGTCTCTCAAGGTCGGGCATTATACAACTTCAAGTGGGTAACGTGTGCCTTCTGTAACACAAATGGATTACTTTCCTTATGCATCATCCAAGTGTTTTCCCCTAAGCATTTCTGCAACACGTATGGACCTTCGTACTGAGGCGAAAGCTTTGCCGAGATTTTAAACGCGAGATCCGAGAGGCGAAAGCTCCTACACAAAACCTTATCTCCCACTTTAAAGGGGTTTGCACTCCTACCCATATTATACCTGCGAGCCCCTAAGGTTTGTGCTTCCACTAAACGCTCCTTGACCCTAGACAACAATACCTTGCGTTGCGGCTCGGTGTGTCTCGAATCTAAGGGAGGTATACCCCAGATATTAAGCAAGGGGTGTGACACACGCCTACCCAAGAACACCTGTGCAGGATTTTCTCCGGTACTCTCATGTAGTGCGTCATTGAACCCCAGGTTGACCCAAGGGATCTGCACGTCCCACTCGTTGTGCACAGGATCGCTGAATATCCCTAAGGCAGCCTTAAGATTGCGGTTCACACGTTCCACCATATTTCCTTGGGGAAAGTGCGGACTGCTAAAGGAATGTTTAATGCCCCACTCACTGCACATAATTTTAAATTCGTTGCCTGCAAAGCAAGTAGCGTTATCGCTAACTAGCTCAGCCGGTTCCCCAAATATCTTCCACACCTGGTTAACTAATACTTCTGTAAGGGCCCGTGCCTTCATACTCTTAATGGGCAATATAAAGGTGAATTTAGAAAAAATATCCAATACCACTAGCAGCGCTATATGGCCCTTCTTTGAACGAACCAAGGGTCCAAAGATGTCGATATGCACCTTCGCCCACGGACTAGTGGGTTCTTCGGCCGCATACAGTCCCAGCTTAGTGTTTTTGGGCGCCTTAAACTTTTGACACTTTTCACATGTTCTTACGAACCCCTTAATATCACTACTCACTTCCGGCCAGTAAAAATCTCGCCTAATCTTTTCCTTAGTTCTTAACAACCCCAGGTGGCCTCCTACCGGCTGATCATGATAGTAGCGTAGAATCATCCTGCTAACGGCTTCGGGCACCAACACCTTCCTTTTCCCGCCCTTCTCCACATAGTACAATATCCCGTTATCCAAGACATAGGGGACCTGAACACCGGTGCTCAAACCTGCCTTAAGAATCTTACAATCAGTATCTACTGCCTGGTGTTCCTTAATCGACAAAAACGCTTCAGGCGATGACAACAGCGAACCCACGAGGTTACTCTCATGCGGAGACACAGCAAAATGTTCAGGCTCGAACATTCTAGAGATAGCGTCAGCGACGGGATTAGCCACTCCGCGGACGTGATGTATTATAAACCGAAACCGATTTAATCTCAAGACCCATCGCCCCAACTTCCCTAACTGATGGGGATGACCCAAAATCCATGACAAGGCCTGGTTGTCAGTGTATAAATTAAATTCCGTACCTTCAAGGAAACTTTGAAAACGTTCCATGCCGAACAGGCAAGCCAAACATTCCTTTTCATAGGCACTGAGCCTTCTTTCCGCTTCTCTAAGCACTCTACTAGCATACGCTACGGGGTGAAAAGGTTCCCTACCGGACACATCCTGACTCAACACGGCTCCCAGCGCAAGCGCTGAGGCGTCTACATGAAGATTAAAGGGCTTCCTGAAACCCGGCAAACACAACACTTGCTCCTCGCACAGCAGGCACTTCAAAATTTCAAAAGCTTTTCTCTGCTCCTCCCCCCACTCAAACTTCACGCCTTTCCTTTTAAGCCTATTTAACGGCTCGGCGATATCAGATAGGCTGGGCAAAAATGTAGCATAATACCCTACCATTCCCATAAACTTTTGCACGCCTCTCACCGTTGTCGGTTGCGGGAATTCTAGAATCGGCTTAACCTTTTCCGTGTTTACCATAAGCTTTCCTCCTCCTATCACGTACCCCAGGAATTTAACATACCTCTTTCCCATCTCCACTTTTGAAGGGTTAATCGTCAGCCCCGCCGCACGTAGTGCGTCTAGCACCGCTCTTATGTGCTGCAGATGTTCTTTCCAATTCTCGCTATAGATAATCACGTCATCTATATAGTGAAACACGTACTTGAATTTGAAGTCCTTCAAAATCTCATTTAACACTCTACTCAATGCCTGGCTGCCAAAATTACTTCCCATAGGTATTCGTGTGCATTCAAACTGTGCCCAAGGGGTGCTGAAAGCTGTATATTTCCTACATTCCTCATGTAATAGAATTTGATAAAAACTGCTATTTAAATCCAGCGTTGTGAAATACTTACCCCGCCCCAAATGCTGTAAGGCTGCTTCCACAGTGGGTAACGGGAAAGGGTCTACTGGCACTCTCTCATTCAACTTTGCATGATTCACTACTAATCTGAAATCATTACCTCCCAGCTTACTGATTAAAAACCCGGGTGACAAAAATTCCGAGGTAGACGGGACTACCACCCCTGCTTTTAATAGCTTTTCTATTTTATTCCGATAATATTCCAGTTTAACAGGAGAACACTGAAACAGCATACTCCTAAAGGGAGTTTTATCAGAAAGATGGAACTGATAAGGGAGAAAATCACATTTCCCGATTTTCTCGGTAATCACATCGTTATAATCCCGTAAAATGTTTTGCACGTCACGCTCTCGGCTAGCTCCTTCTTTTGTAACAGAATATATTTTCACAATGTTTCGGCATTCTAATGTTATTTGGACATCAGGAAGAAAATCAAAAGTTAAGGTGCTCCTCCTAAAATCTACCTTCGCTTGCACAGTGCCCAAAAAATCTAAACCTAACACCAAATCGACGCTCAATCCTTTGACTACTGCGAAAATAAAATTCCATGACAATCCAGCTATTTTGCAATGCAGTTTTACCAAGCCTTCGCAAGTCAGCTCTGTTCCGTCGGCCGTAACAAAACTAGGCGTGTCATCCCTTCTCAACTTGCCCCTTAAGGCCGTGTCTACTTTCATGAGGCGCTCCCATAAATACCAACTTATTAAACTTCTCGTGGCTCCCGAATCTACCAATGCCCATTCATTCACATTTTTCTCTCCATTTTCCGATTGCACCATAAGCATATTCCCCTTATGTGCGTGCTTATCACTGCGCGACTTCCGGTGTTCGAGGGCTACGAGGTCGCGCCTCCCTCCCGCCCTTGCTCGTTTCCCGGACACTGTCCCTTCAAATGTCCAATTTTATTACATTTGAAGCATCGGTGTTCTTGCACGTTAAGTCTGGCCTTCTTGCATTCAGCCACCCAACGGCCCATACCCGCCACAATTAGCGCACCTTCCTACTCTCCTCGGATTTTCTTTCTCCCTCGGCTTACGCAATTCCTCATGCTCCCGCACCTCGACCAACATCACGCGATCGTGATTATATCCCTTGTTACCCCCCTGAGCCCTTGTCATCCAAGGAAAATTCCTTGAAATATTCTCGCCGCGTTTCCCCACGACCCTGGATGTTAACAGCCAACTTTATTAATTCCGTCAACGACGTCGGGTACTGGCACAAATTACATTCCGCCCTTGTCATAAGAGAGATGTTTTCCATAATCAAGGTGATCAGATCCCTTTCTTCTCTCATTTCCCCCAAGGCCCTGCTATAGTTCACAACAGACTCTACAATGGCAATTAAGGTTTCGTTGGGCCTTGAAAACGTTCGATATATCGTTTGACGCACCTGAAACGGACTCCTGCAGGACACATTCGATCTAACACACCCCTGTGAAAACTTTCCACACTGCAGTAGTTCTCACTTGACAGAACTTCTGCCAACACTTCCGCCAAGGGTCCTACACATTTGATCACTAAACCGGCCAATAAGCTTTTTTCGGGAACCTGATTTAAGTCTGTTATTCTCAATAATTTAATCAAAAAATCTAGGACGGGATCCACTTCCCAGCTGTCAACGCAAGGCAACGTCTTGACCAAATTTCTGGTCCATCTCTCATTTTCCCTGGCACGTACCTTATCTACCCGCGCTTTATCTTTCCGCCGCTCTTCCTCCTCTTTGAACCATGTGATAGCCTTTTGACGTAATTCTACGGCGGTTTCATCTTCCGCCACTACGAGGCCGCGTTCACTTAAATAAATAACCAAGTCGGCCCGCCCCAAACGATACAAAAAATCCGACGGCGCAGACATACTTAGGGACTTTGATGTACCATGAATTTCAAGTGCCGTAAACAAACAGCCCAATACAAAAATCCCGAATGACACTAACATTCCCTTGCTCAAGAACGATTGTCTTATTTGAATCCTGCCACTTGCCCCAGAAGGGAGCAGAGTGGCACAATGAAATTTAGCCGACCTCACTTGAGACGACTCCCAGAGGCTGAAGGCCTTACAAAATACCAGCTCCCACAGCTCAAACTCAACAAAGGGCAAGCAAAAACCACGTCAACTAACCGATGCTTATAGCGATTTAGTGACCAGGGTTTTCGACACATCGTTCGTGAGCAATGAAAAAAACACAACATAATTTAAAGCTCGTGTATTAACAACTTCGAGATGCAATACATACAAATGAAGGTTCACATACGTGTCTGCTACATGCCATTAAGTTCACACACACGCTGATAAAAGTACAATCAGATTCACAATGCGCAAACAATCTCTCAAATTACTAATGAGCCTAATGTACAAGTGCACAAGTATCCACTCTGACAATCTTCCCCATTCGACTCGTGGGCTTCGTTAAATAACCATTCACTCATTTCACTTATGCTCCCGACCTTTCCTCCCTAACGAGCGGCTATAAATGTGTAAAGTTAAACAGCCAGGCAAAGAAATCCCCTGTTGAATTCGGAATGCGATGTTGCACCAATTGCGTGCTCTCCACACACCACAGTGCCTTCACTAAGGCCATTAAATGCCCAGTTGCCGACGCGCCCCAGTTACCCAAACTCGGGGTCGGCGATGAGGGAACATGTCTCCATACGGAAACGGCAACTCACAGAATTCCTTGACGAACCTTTTGGAGTAAAGGACGCTCACCACTTACGGAGCAGAAAAATCAGCCTTATGTCCTCTTTCAGAACAATAGCGCGAGCCGCGCTCACGTGCTTCTCGCCGCTGGCGCAACCGTCCTTCGAGTAGAGATTTGCAGCCTACCAAGGCACACACCCCGTGCTCAGAGCTCACGATGTTGCTTGCTCGGCTTCCAACTCGAGAGTGACTTCTCTCTCCACGCGCCGCGATATCGCGGCTCACCCGCCTCACCAGCGGCCCTGCCGCCGGCCGGCGGAACTCGACCCCCCTCCTCCCATGTCCCCCTTTCCATGGCCAGTGGAGCGGAAGGTCCGGCGGGGAAGGGGAGGCTAAAGCACCGTCAACCGTGCCGACACCTCTCACACTAAGAGGCGGCCGAAGCCAGCCTCGGTGTCCCATCCAAAAGGGGCAAACAGACACACTGCACTAGGCCCCAGAAACTCAAAACCCAGAAAAACCCTACAACAGAAACTGAAGGAACACAAACCCCAAAATGTACCCAAAATAAAGCAAACCGAAGATAATCCGACCTAAGAAACATTAGTATCCGTTCAGTGTATAGCCTCAAATCCAAATGTATAGTTTTTCTCTTCCATATGCCGCTAATTAACAGCCACCTCTCCGTAACCTGTCCCTTTTTTTGCTTTAAAAAAAAAAGGAGCTGTAAAATATCGGGTATGTTTCTTGTGTTAATTGTTTGAGATGAGGCAACATGTGGTCTTTCTCTACATTTATTTTTCGAACAAGTCATGTTACCATGGCAGCTGTGGCCTTGTTAGAGATCAAGGGGTGTTCATACTACAGAATTGTGAAAAATAAATCTATTATTTTAATCACAGAACCCACTCCACCAAGAAATATATAAAAACTACATTGAACTTGCAGCTGTCAATCAAAATTGAAATTAAAATGAAATAGAAAATAAATAAGTGTCTATTTCATGAAATATATTACACCCATAAAGTTCAATTTCAGATCTATTGTATCCATTTAAATAAAATAGAAAATACACATTGCGTGAAATATATTGCAACTATAAGAAGGTTTTAATTTTAAAATTATTGTGTGCATTTGTGTCAGTTACGTTAACAATTACTGGCATTTATGAAACTTTTGTTATTTACAAAAAATTTCGGGCTAGAGTAGGTAAACGAAAAGTAACCTGCTAGTGTTAACAAGGTTTTGTTGGTGACTTCAAAGTACAGGATCGGAATACTTGATAAATAGATAGCATCTAGGTAGTGACACGACCAACTTATGCCTTACAAAGTTTGGAAGCACAGTCGGCTCACAGGGGTGCACAGGGCGAAAGCTTTAAGTATATTTTGTATAGGTCCGGATGGGCGCCAGCTACTCTTCTGCGGAGTAGCAATGAGACTCTTGGTGGGCTGTGGCCCGACGGCCAGGACTGTTCCCTGTGCCCCCGTATCTTTTGAGGAATGACAGATTGAGTCGCGATGTGATGTATTGGCTCGCCACACGCCTTATTACATACACATAACAATGAAATATCACTGGGGTTAAAAATACAGCTGCGGGTTATGATGACTCGTTGTATTGCCAGAACAGTGAGGTGGTACACAGTTTGGCTGCTGAAGCGGACACGCGGCACAAAGCTCCGCGTGAGTTTACAATGGCAGCAAAAATGCCGAGCAGGTGGGAATACTTAAAAAGTTATAACCGGGTGGGCTACAGTCTGCTCGGTGGATCGGCGTACTCGGGGGACTAGAGGTCAATAAGCGGTTCCAAAAAAAATAAATATACTCTATTGCAGTTACAATGATTAGGTTACAAGTTGCGGTCCCCCGAGCCGAGACGCGGTACACGACACGACCGATCTGCTAGCCCACTCTCACAGACTGCCGGGGGTTTGGGCGCGACGAGGGAGGGTGGCTCCATCGTCCCGCCAAAACTAAATTCCCTAGATGCAACAGATAAAATGTTATACCCTTCTACAGAATATTTTATAATAGTTCAAAATAACACTGGCTTCTCGTGCCTTTATGATGCCAAGTAACATAAACTCTAATATTAAGATATTTATTCATTAATAGAAGCTTATCAAGAGAAAGTAAGCTGGTACGTCGCAGTGGTGGTAACACTGGACCACGCACATACTGTATCTACTCTATTTAAATAAATGTTAAAATAAAACATATCACACTTTTCTGGGGTTGTTGGCGGTGGCACCACGCAGCTAAGATGGCTGGTGTGTGACGTCAGACCAGAAACTTACCCAGACACGTAGCAGAAGCACGGGCGACAAGGGCTGAGATATGCAGCCGCGGGCAGCGTCAGTAGTAATCTAACGTATGCAAGTAATGAGCTCATTTTATGTTTTGAACCCATACAAACTTCATATGGAGCAAAAATTGAATGACATTTGAGTTGAAATTAATCTTTATCCAGGCTAACCTCATGACTTTTAGCAAATACCTAAAAGCTTTCAGTTTCCCGTTTCAGACAAGTGTTTTCTAATGAATTTTAAAATATGAATATATGACTGTGAAATCCAATTTATCCAAAGTTACAATTATATTTGCAAATTGTTTTTTAAGTAGTAATATCTGATAAATGAGAAACTATCAAGAACATTTGTCACCAATTGATTTGTATATATGTACTGTATAAATGCATTTTTTGAACGCTTTACAACTACAATAGCTTTTGTTGTTTCATTGGTTATATTGTATGGAAAACTGGTAATGCCAGAGGTTATCAGATGGAATTTCGTCTCCTCCAAACATTTGTTGAGTACTTTAAAATTTGTATTTGTTTTATTGGATTGTGGATGTGACATTTGCGATTCCACCTATTAGTAAATATGTACTGTAATATGTTGATCCCAGAGCCATAATTTTGAAGGATCAAATTTGGTAAAAAAAACTTGAGACTATTTGCCTCATTGTTACAACTTTTGTAAAAATGGTAGCGGCCAGATTTATTTCAGTTTCTTACCTTTGATCTAAAGTTGAAATATGTGCACATGTGTTTGTGAGGGGGTTATATGAGTTAAATTAGGAGGAGTGCAATCTTGTACATAAAAAATTAGAGAGACTCATATGCAAGATTTGCCCTCATGTGATTCATAATTGTGGTAGATGGCCTCAAAAGTGGAGATTTGAAATGTGAAAATGTATATTAAAATTATAAAAAAATATAATAAAATAATAATATATACACATAAATTATGTGAAGACAAGTAGCCACAGAAAATAATGTTACAGAAAGTAGACATCTTTGTACATTGAATAGAGGCTGGTTATGTCCTACTGTATAGTATTTTGTGATTGTCTGCTAGGTTTCCTCCTGTTGCTTAGAACTTTGTGATCTTGTGGGGAGATTTGACATGACATGTAAGTATCAGCATGCAAAAATTAATAAATCACAAAGTTCTAATTGTTTATACTGAAATTACATGTTCAGTTGAAGGTGGCTGTATGAATGCCTGGGAGGTAGGTAGCCTGAAATGCTGTCGAGCATGACGTGCCAGTTCTTAATGCTATTTGTTTGTCATTTTGTGATAGAGTAAAACATTCTCAGTCTCCACCTTCAAGGTTATCTACCACACTTAAGTATCACAGTAGGCCCAATGTTGCATGTATGTTACTCTTATTGTTTATCCCCAGGACTGCACTCGTGCTGGGTTGGCATAGACTCATCTTGTATACACATGCAGTAGCAGTCCACCCGTTGCTTTGTCCGCATGTATTACTTGTAGCAGCCAATATTTAGTAGTACATTAATTGAAGGACCTCTTTGAACATCAGATTAGTAGTTGGGTATCAATATTAGGATAACCAAGCTGCAGGTTGTGCTTGCTCTGCAGCAGACTGAGTAGCTATAGTTGCCCATGCAAAAAGAAGTCTGGCCTTGCCACTTTTAATATCTGCTCTTGGGCTGTATTTTTAGTCATAGAAAAAAAGACCTTGAGGGGGGAATAATAGTCTCTTAAATGCAGAAGGGTAGTCAGATTATATTAGTAGTGTACGTGGTGTTAAAACTGATTTACCCTGAGCACAACCAGTGATGACGGTGATCTCAGTTACGTTTTTTTATGAAACTGTCATTCAATCTTAGCTCCATTGGTGATGTTAGGAAGGTTAAGGTTTCGCAGTAATATTACTGCCCAGTCTTGAGGTTAATCTTGTGAGATGATATGACATGTTGGTTGGTGCTGTTGAAGAACTTCAGAGGGTAGTGGACTGCATAATCCATTTTTACAGATTTATTTGTAATCTATTTCTACCCCCTCGAACAACCTAATACAAATGTCCCTAATTTCATCAGCCTTGTACTCTCCTTAAGTGTTAGAATTGCATGTTTGCAGAGCCTTACATGGAGTTTGAGCCCAGAACCTCCCGATTCGTAGCTAGGATGTATAAACAACTGTGCTTCCTGGAGTGTAACATGTTTAATGGTGTTGCCTGCCTCAGAGCTCTGATTGCAGCAAGGATAGGGTTCTACAGGTGTAATTAGATTCTGTGGGGCTCTGTCATGTTGTGTGATATCGCTTCCAGACAAATACCTTTTATGCATTGAGAAATGGAGAATATTGATAAGAAAATGAATAAAATTGCAGAAAAAAATTGTTGATACAGTAGTACCTGCTTTTCAATCTTTCAGTGCGTAAAAATTTTTTTTTCCTCACAGTTTTCAGGGTACTGAATAAACTGCATAAAAGATTGTTTACCAATGTGCGTGGCACCGAGATGAATAAAAAAGTCATGTGTGTCATATATCTAGCTTCATCATTTACTGAGCGACACTGGATCTAATTTAACATGTAAAACCCTATACTTGCTCCAGCCGTTGTTATGAAGTAGGCAGCACCATTAAGTGAAATAGTTCTGTATCTGCTATGACCGCAATCTGAGATATTTACAAACAAGCATTTAAGAAACTGAATACAATCCTCACACTCTGCTCTGTTCGACCCCCACCCCCATCCTCACCCCCCATCCTCCTTGGTAACTTGCATGTAGGGGTGTGCGATATGTCGACATGTCGAAGTCGACATCAACATGTACGTCTTCATGTTACTTTATTTACCTCTGTTCGCTTTCTACACACGCGTGGGCTGGGGCCTGGGAACTGACACCAAGAAGGTATCCCACACATATTTCCTAATCTAAGTAAGGTGAGTCCAATCCGATTCAGGTGTTCGCGGTCTCATGCTTCAGTTTCATCTTTGTCCTCGCATCACGTCACGCGTAATGAGCTATGTTTGGTTAAATTCAGCATTTTACCGCTAACTTGTAGCATAAGTTTTATTGAAAGTTACAACTATTTTCCGTGACGTTCATATCGTCATGACGAATGAAAGTCATGAGACGAACATTGTTTGTGTTGATGTTTAAATTATTGTGAGATCATAGTCTACCATTACCGGCGGAAGTCCGTATTACAACTTATTATAATATTTAAAAGATCAAAAGGCCAAGTGTAATTAGTGTGGACACGTTGTCAACCACATTAAGGGCACCGACTACCCACGTATTAGAAGCTGAAAAACTACGGAGCTGTAAGGTTGACCTTGAATTGTGCATCAAATGCAGCGACGCCATTACGAGCAACTAAGTTCAGTGCAGGTCGCAATCTGAGTTTCACAAACATACGGTTAGTATATTTTGAAGTACGGCAATCTGAAAAACACGTTTTTAGCCATGTTGGAGGGCTTAGAAGCAGCGTTTTTAATGAGCATGGTGTCTTAATAATAAGGTTCCGACCTTGTCTGAAGTTTATTTTCTTTTTGTATGTTAGTACAATGGGCACATGTGGAATACTTCGTAGAAAAATCCTGTTTACGGACACACTGCAATGCATTTGAAGCGTGAGATAGGCGGCCGCCTTAAGGGGAATACCGCCAGCATAAAATTGCATCTTAAATCGAAACATCCGCTCAGTTTATTTCAAATTTCATGTAATCGTAGAAATGAGGACACAGATTTCACCATTTCACAAGAACCTTGTCCATCTATAAGGTATTTCAACTGAACTGAAAATATGGTATTAAAAATAGTTTCTTTATTTAGCGTTTCTGACCAATTATTTATATTATAAGAATAAACATGAATTTATATGTATTTTTATTTAATTCATACTGTAAGCAAGCTAAAATAGTTAATTTTTTTAGTGTTTCAAGCAAAAAGGTACTTAAACCTACGAACTAATTGCTAATTTCAAGGCTGCGAAATGTGCACATGTAATGTTTCATTTTTAGCTTATAAAATGTAGTGTGAAGTGAAAGTGAAAATTTGAGACTCCCTTTCTTTCAGTTTGAGTAAATTTTATAACTGTACTATAATACCAGCATTTTTGTTTTTGGCTTCTTTTAAACCTGTAACAGTAAATTAATAAATTGCATAACATTTATGACTGCTTGTAAAATTTAAATCAAGCAGTTCGCACTATATACTTAAAATAGGGTTGCAAGTACAAATGAAATTTACCCTCATAAATTTGGTATAGCAGTAAAATACCTACTGGTCATGGGTAATGTTAATATTTGATGTTCATACTAGCTGCATGGCCACGGTTTTGCCTGCTACTATTTTTTCTTAAAATTGACAACTTCATTATATTCTTAAAATAGAAAAAGAAGCAGGACACATTACCTAATACGTAACTGTGTATCATATTATGATGATCACTGTCGTGGCGTTGTCTGCAATTATTTTATTTCAAGTGTTTTGGTAAACCAAACGAAATAGTGGGAAGCTGTGTCTAACTTGTGCGTACCCTATTATAGATATCCTACTGTGGCTTCGCTCATTTTCTAAAATGAAATACTTTATGGATTTCTTCAAACCAAAAAGAAAATAAGCACAATCCTTCATGCAGTAAAACCTCTTCAATGTGGAACTCGACAATATCCAGATGTATTTTATTTTTTCCTCGTTTGGGCAGGTTTCCTTTTTATACAGGTGTGTAGCAGGCAAGAAAAATTTTTTTTTATGTTTTCAAAAATTTTTTTAGTTGCAATATAAAACTTTATAGTAACCTAGATGAAAAAAATTGGACCAAAACATCTTTGCCGCAACTCTAACTGAATCAATTTTTTTTTTCTATGTTTTCAAAAAAAATTTTTAGTTTCAATATAAAACTTTATAGTAACCTAGATGAACAAAATCGGACCCAAAAATCTTTGCCGCAATTCTAATTTAATCAATATTTGAAAACAAAGCAGAATGAAAGTGTGACACCCTAATTTTTATTCGGTCTATTTTTTTTTGAGCCTTGTGTCGGCGCTGGCTTTAGTCAGATGTCACTAAACGTGCGCAGATAAAAGTAATTCCACTGGGATACTCTTTCATAATAATCTCAGTTTTATCAGTATAAAATTAAATTACATTGCCCCTGGACTGTATCACATCCGGCTAAATGTTTATGATATTTGAGATGTCTGATGCACAGTCGCCGAGCTTTCTGCAAAAGATAAGTGAACTGGTAACTAACACTCACAATGTATTTGATACGAACAGTTTCTCTAAGCAAAATTATACATGTGGTACGTATGTGATAGCGAGCAACTGGAACATACTGTTGCATGAAATCAAAACACACGTTTCTGAGCTCGTTTGGGATGGAACTCTTATTAGTTAAAAATGAAATAGTTGATTTTAAATACTTGTTTACTGTCAATCAAAATGCATATTAAATACATGGGATAACAACGATTATGCAATCGTTAAAATCACCAATGGAACAATAGTTAGCGCTGAAAATTATGCAAAAGAAGCATTTACCACGAATTAAAAACTACAAATTTCAACAACAGTTTATTGTACTACCCAATTAACAATCTTTAAGAAATTAACAATGTACGACCTTAATACTCAGAGGTGGTGGTTGAATTATTTCTTCTAGGTCATATTGACTTGACTCTTTGAGGGCTCAGTAACATTTTCCTTCTTTCGCACCCAAAAAATTCTGATTTTAATTTTTAGATATTTACATAAGCTTCATTTTAAAGCAAAACGCTTAAGGAGACTCGGATCATTTAGGGGAAACAAGTGTTATTTTTAAACGGTTTTAAAATTCTAATTTCGAAAAATCTTGAATTAATATTTAGATACTTAAGTAAGCTTTATGTTAAAGCGAAATCCACCTCCATATCTGACTGATAGATTGAAAACACATTTAATGGTTTTTCACCCCTTAATTTCCGAATTAAGAGAAACCGAAAAATCTGACAATAAAAATTTCTTTGGACAATATTTTGAAGTAAATAAAGTAACGGTAGCTTTTCAGATTGAGATATCCGGGATTTGCTGTAAACTGGTTCCATCCCTTTTCACCACTTTACTTATCGAATTTTGAAAAATCCCTTCTTAATGGGTGCCTACAAGGTAAGGGGAAACCGCCCTCAAATTTTCATGTTTTTAGGTCTAGTAGTTTGGGTTGTATGTTGATGAGTGCGTGAATGAGTGCATGGGACACTTCATTTTATGTATACAGGTAATAAAATAATGTTTTTCATAGTAATAAATAACATGCTAATCTGTACAGAGTTATGTAGACAGAAAAGTGTGTGTTTTGCCATTTTAGGGTATTATTGTGTTTGTATTAAATGTGGTATAACGAAACTACCATTCAAACATTTTCTGTTTATGAGGTGTATGCTCTTTCGATAGATAAACGCAACAGGTTTTAGTAGTTTGGAAATAAATGCTTACTTTAACAAGTAAACTTATTTACACCATAGGTAGGACGGTGTCTTACAATTAAGCATTACATGCTACGTTGTAAAAAAAAGTGAAAATTTACATGTACAAATGTTTGATAATTTTACAAATTTGTACATGTAGTCACGTTGACAAATACCAAATTTAGAAATCCAAAGATTACTATAAACTCGAGATTAAACTACACAGACGTACATACATATTTACCAGAAATTTTATGTTAAATTACACTTTCAAATGTACGTATAAAGAAATTAAGTAACATTACTAGTAATTTTTGGTTTTATTACTATACTGTCATTGTATCAACACATCGTTATCATTACAAAAATACGTATTTCAACGTACAATTTTGCAATGACTGTCATGAATGTTTACTAATAACTTAAAGAAAATAGTTTTTTTACGTATAAATTAATAGTGAAGTTTATTGTTTGCTCCATACATTTTTTAAAAACATATACCGAGTGAAATTAAAAATGATTACACTAATTCTTGTATTGTAGGTTTTAGTAAACCACGGTATATGGATGAACCCTTTCACATAAACATATGTATTTACACACAAAACTGCATTATCAGCCCTCGTGTTTATATAAATCAGCCTTAAATGTCAAAATTTTACTATGCTATGCATGCAATATTCCTTTTTACAATTCATCTGCGTCATTTAATATGCAGTGCAAATATTTCCTGTTCTCTCTAATTCAAATTTTGTTTCTTTGTTTAAGAATCTCGAACACAATTATTAATTCGTTATAAATCTCTTCAATTGTGAATTGTCTATGCAAATATTTATATGCAGATTAAACTTCAAACTTAAAATGGTTTGTGATTTAGTTGTAGGCGTAACTGAATTCTTGAATAATATTTTCAAGTAGTCACAACTGCCACTTCATTAATGAAGTTTGTGTGTCATTTATTTCATAGACACCTATTCCAAATATTTTATGTGCATAAACTTGTTTTTCATTTGGTTGTCTATATGACTTGGTTTTAAAACTAGATCGTCGCATAGAATGATGTACTATATTATGCTTACTTGTAGAATATAATTCAGCAGAATTACATGTAGAGTGGAATAAAACTTGGTAATTGGTGTACAGTATGTCAAAATATTTCCAATTAGTCTAAAATATCCTATTACATGAGTTGTCCATGTATTCTATAGATGAAATTCTACCGCTGAAGTTACAAGCTTAAATGTGTATCAAATACGTGTGTTCTTGTGGTTATAATGCTGAGTTGATAGTCTGAAGGTCATGGGTTTGAATCCACTAAGACTAGAAACAATTTCAGTCGTTTAAAATGAATGTAGAAAAATTACACATTGTTAAAATATAAAAATTCATTGGCTAAACTAATTTTAGTACTTGAAACAATTGCTAAACTAATATTTAGAAAATAAAACTTATTTATCGGTAACATTTTTGCCACAACCGCGAAAGCAAAATAATTCTAATTTTCTTTTACCCCTACAGTACGGGTTATTTTACACAACAGCGTGTAAAAATACACCTACTGTGGTTTTGTTATTTTACTTGTATTTACTGTATGTTTACCATGATAAAACGTAAAAAACACATGGGTATGACTAGTTTAAAATTACCCATACTTGCATGAAGGCTGTAATGCAGCACACAAATTTATTTTACAATGTATGATTTATAGCTTTTTTTTATGTATTAAGTACTTTGGGATGGCATTGTTACAAAAAAAAAATACTATCACCAGCAGTCAATATGAAGACAAGAATGTAAACATAGGATCGTTAGCATTTAATGAAAACAAAATTAATCAAATATTAAAGCCAAATTAATCCACTCCACCCTTTACAGTTGCTTAATTATATGTTATTGTCTCGTGGCTATTACCACAACACAATAGGTGCAAAACGACGATTAAAGCTGAACATCCTGTTGCATATAATACTATTCTAACGTCAGCAAAGCAAATGGTCACATTTCGCAGTGTCTCACATCAACATGCAGTTTATAGGCTTGGTAAACTGAATATGAATATAATGCTTTCCTGAGCAACATTTTTAACACATACATTCCAGCTTCAATGATTTGTTCGTTATCCGAAATACTAAAATCAATTTACGAAGCATCATGGCAGGGCTGTAGATATAATAAAATGTATGGCAATATTTACTTGTTCGACACGTGGGGAAATAATAAAAATTGTGTCAGAATCAACACGGTGTCGAAATCGACACGTTGAATTTTTATCGACATCTGGTTCATGTTGAATGTTGATATCAAATTTTGGATGTCGCACAGCCCTACTTGCCAATAATAACTTCAGAGAGACTGTTGTATTCCATATGTTTAATTGGTTGTGTTTTAAACAATTTAGTACCATACTGACACATTTCTTTATGATGTCAATTAATGCTGATGTTTATTTATGTTCTGAGTATATTTAAACTTTTCTGTTCGTAAGAAGGTTACTGTTACTACCTGTAACTAAAGCGCGCGAGTTAGTTTAATTCCTATTGATGTTGACGCTGAATTTTGCATGTGGGAATAGTGCCCGACGATGCTGTTGGTCAGCTGGTTTTCTCATTTTATTCTGATGCTGCTCAATACTCACCTTACCCTTTAAAGGTAAGAGAAATTATCCTCACTCACACACATTACTGACAGTCTACTTAGGTATAGGCCATTCGGAATAAAGTGTGCACTAAAGATTTAACCTTTGAAAAAAATCACTAGCTGTTACTGCATATAAGTCACCATTAACAACAGTTACATTATTGTTTGTATGGTTGGTAGCGAATAATTGCATGTTGTCCCGTGTATTTTCTTATTTGAATACAGCATTAGTCAAACAACATCAATTGCAAACGACCTCTCTGTATTTAATATACTTTAAAATATTTATTTAAGTTCTTACTGACATACCTACTGACTGTAAAATTTTATATTATTAGCGGCAGCACAAAGCGACGCAACCGAGTCGATTATCGTTGGCACATGCCGCTAACTCTTCGCGCCACAGACGTAGTTTAAAATTTCATCGACAGATGGTCCCTGGAGTAAGGTTTTCGCCGCTTGGAAGCGAATTGCGTCATTCAGTTTGCTTGTCCCATAGAAAAGGGAGTTTGTCCGTCATGTAATGAATATCGGTTTCTGATAAACACATATAAAGAATTAGAAGTGACTGTTCATGAATATCATTGATAAATTATGTGAAGTCATTAGTAATGTAAGTTATGTTTTATGATCGCCAGCCTGAGTATCTGGAAATAGAAACAGTATTTTTTCCCCTGTTTCACACATTAAGAAAATACGTTATTTATTGATCTTTGAAAGAACTGTGCAATGGGAGTTCATGACTGGATTTGTTTGTATGGACATACTCCATTGCGAAATAAATGACTGTCACAAGAAAACTAACAGTAAAAATAAGACAAGAAAACGTAAAAAGCAGAGTATGCTTAGTCATCAGGATACATACACAACATGAAATTCCAAAACTGGAATATGGTCAGATAAAACAAGGAAAAAACAGAAAATATAAGAAATAACAAAAATATAAAAAAACCTAAGTTTACATGCGACACAACGATGAGACAGAACAAAAACACAAACAGAATTACAGCAAACGACACGACGATGAGACTAAACAAAACACAAAGATGTCGGACACAAACAGAAAATACAACAAACAACACAAACGATGAGACGAAATAAAACACAGTAGTTTTCCAAACAGTCAGTACGGACGACGTTTCGGGAACTGGAATCTGTTCCCGTCATCATCTGTTTGTGTTTTTGTTCTGTCTCATTGTTGTGTCGCATGTAAACTTAGGTTTTTTTATATTTTTGTTATTTCTTTTATTTTCTGTTTTTTCCTTGTTTTATCTGACCATATTCCAGTTTTGGAATTTCATGTTATGTATGTATCCTGATGACTAAAGCATACTCTGCTTTTTACGTTTTCTTGTCTTATTTTTACTGTTAGTTTTCTTGTGACAGTCATTTATTTCGCAATGGAGTATGTCCATACAAACAAATCCAGTCACGTTATTTATTGTTTCTCTTAACGTGCGTCGTCGTTCATTGTAGTATGCTGAACGGAACTTGAATTCTTGAGTTGCGTGTGTCATGTGTGTTTTTAGTGGCAGTTTTAATTTAAAAGTTTGAATATACTGTGCATGCATTTACGAGATTCGTAACGGTAATAGCGCCGTTAGAGTAGACGCAGAGAAACCAGTGTTATAAGACGTTTACTCGCAGGTATTTATAACTAAGATTATTACTGAGTATAGTACATATTCAACACCAGTTCATTTAATAAGTACATATTGTAGCTAAAATTTATCAGAGCACTGTAATGTAAATGTAAACATTGTACAAGCTTATGTAAATAAAAGCACGTGGCAATGTTGATGTTTACATGTAGCGGAAAGATATAAATTGGCAGAAAATATAAATTAATTAGGGCTTTTTTGAGTGTTCACTTTATTCCGAATCACCTATAGCAACTAAGTGAATTTCGCACCACTACTGTTGCCAACTCACCCTGGATCGTAGTTGTGTTAGTCTAGTGCAGTGCTGTAGGATGGATGGCACAGTATTTCTTTTGGGAACAGGCCTATGTGCTCTTCACGTATAGACAAGCAGGAGTCAGCATGGCTATACTGAGGACTATTTTTCTGCAGACAGCAATCGTACGTACCAAATAATTAATGTTTGTGACAGTGTTTCATCGTCTGTGTAAGACAGGCTCTTTGACGGGAATGGGTAGCGCGTGACAGATACAGATGTCAAAATGCTCACTATTCTAACACACATCCACTCCAGTTCTAGTTGGCAACATCAGTAATGCAGACATCCCTATTCATGATATTTAGTATTTTTACAGCGATTCTGAAAAAAATTTTATAGCAACATAATTTTCATAAGGTATCGAAGAATCACACTCTATTTTGTCACTAATTTATCATATTTTGTATATAATTTTTTGTGTGTCACTAAACCTAATTGTTTTTCAGCCTTTTGCACTCAAAACATCTCCAGATTTGTTATGAAAATTAGCTGAAATCAAGCAAAATAATTATTTGTGCACGAACTGTATTATTTTGCAAAACACATGCACAAATTTGTGGATTATATGACTGCACTTAATCTTAAATTTTTTCAAAGCATTCCATTGAAACAGTTGTGAGTTTTTTGCTCCAGTATGGTCCTAAGTGTACCACCATTATGTTGTAGGAAACAGTGCAGCTTTATACCTACAGCCTTTTGCTGCTGACTGTATTCTCTGGGATCATTTCATGCAGTTGGCCACAATCACTCAATATTACTTTGTAAGTTATAAGACATTTACAAGATGTGTGCTTGTAGATTATGTGAGGGAATAGAGTAGTCATAAGAGCTGTTCTCCCACCGACAATTTAAGTAACTGTTTCTGATATTGCTTAGTAAATACTATACTAACATTACCTGTTCTGTTGACTTGAGTTTAATGTACTACAATGTTTGTTTGTAACAGGTTTAATCTTCATTGTAAACCCATTCACAGCAGTTGGCCAGAGGTACTGGATCAGTCGCTGCCTGAGAGATTACACTTGCAAACCCAACAGGTTGAACGTTGATGCTCACCAGGATGTCACTCTTAATGGTGATTGGTGGGAAGCTTGTCACAAGTAAGTAAGCACTGCTGTTTGTTTTGTACAGGAAAATTTTAATGTAGTTTTGCTGCTTTGAATGTTTCTGTGAGGGTTTACAATGTTGATTCCAGTACTCAAATTGTTTGTGGTTCGATGTGCCTTCCATTGGTTAAGCGGCACATGTCCCATCTGAAATTAATTTGATCGCACATGGACTGTAGCAGTGCTGGTTTATGTCGAAAACTGTGACTGTAATTTGATTTCAAATTTGGCCATGTTTGCTTGTCAACGTGGCCCTATAGGAAAAATGTATTTGGTGTTATAATTCAGGACATTGAATTGCCATGCTATTAGTGTGGCCATCAGTCCATTGCACTGAGAAACAGTTGTCCAGAGAACTCGTGCACACCTCGCAACGTAATTACGGCTGCACTATCTAGCTATAAGTGAATGCATCCTTCATGGTTATCTTGGTGTCAAGTTGAGGAATGAGAACCTGTGAGAACATGCCCAGGTACACGATGCCAGTAATGGTCATCTACATTCTCCTTTAAGAAAAGTGGCCCACACACTTTATCTTTACTGAGGATGCAGAAATTGTGCATGTTCATCAAACTGTAAGCAACCTGCAGTATTGATTCTTAATACTGGGTGAAGTGTACCTTATCACACCTGGGAGTAATGTAGTATTACAAATAGGCAGAGACAAAAATTTTTTTTTTTTTTTCTCTTTTTCTTTACGAACACCGGTTAAATAATTTGAGAGAGAATTTTTTTTGTTGGTGATCACCGTTCTAAGCTAATGTATATTCTTATTTCATTTAATGAAAACCAGTATGTTGCAGTAGCTGGTAATTTTAATTTGACTTTCAGAGTCTTTATAAAATGTCTATGACTGGATAGCCAAGTCACAGTCATTCATTTTTTGTTTCGGTATTCATTGTGTAGGGCGAGTTTAAGAGTCATTGTTGATATGTGTGAGAAAGTCTGTAGAGAGTAGGACTGTAATTGGCTGCAGGTAACTGCATAGTTTAGTTTGGCATGGAGCGTATTATCTTTCCACCGTGTGGAGAAATGTTTCCGACGCTGCCAAGAACTGTTGTGCCATGGCATTGATGTCTAGATTTTGATCAAGAATGTGTTGAGGAGTGATAAATTACTGTGCGTAGGTAACACCTGTGGCTAAATTTTCTTTCAACTATTTCTAACTTTCATACTTTTCTGCTAAAATATTTTGCCCTAGTAGGTGCAGAGACAGCCCTCCTTCATATATTTTGCAGAGTGTTTTACAATTGCATGCCTTTTCATAAATTTAAGAGCATAATTTAGCAGAGTATTGCAAGGTGCTAACGGTGTGGAGCTGTAACAAAGCAAAATCAAAAAACTATTTTTTTTTTTCAGGATTTATTTTTTTTAATTCCTTAGAACTTTAAACAACCCATGTAGTAGAGCTTCCACAACCTAAAGAAAATTAAACTGTAAAACACTTATGTATATGCCTTGAGAAAAGTATGTAGGACTTGAAACATAATCAAAATGTAACCAGAAAATAATTGTCTCAAAAATTTTCATATGCTGTTTTGTTGAAGTAAGCAATTATTTCAAGCCAACAAATATTTATTACAAGCTTTTCAGACATTCGGTAACATTTCCTTTTCTATTTTTAGTCATATTATAGTACAGTCAAGTCTCGACTATACGACCCTGGGAATAACGACCCTCTCGAAGTAACAACCCTTTTTCCAGGTACCGTGGAAAATTGAAAAATTTGCTTAAAATAAAAATTTTTAATTCAAAGAAAATAGCAGAAAAGGATGTTGCATTTATTATGGTTGCAGTTATTTCTTGAAAACTGTACTGCCGCACATGGCGTGTGTTCTAAAAATATACGTTGCTGCACCTTCCTCTCGTGCGACACAATGGCCAGCCAGCCGGCCGATTGGTCGGTGACCCGCCCACTTCTTTCCCTCCACCAGCCAACCACTCCAATAAGGCCATTTGCTCACCCCTTTTTCATCATGTGCGCATCGTAACTTTTTTGCCACTGATTTCTCATGCCCTTGGATAGGGTAATCTGTCTATTTGCCTGTGATATTACGATTATGAGTCGTGTTTATTTAAGCTTTATTACATTTACCGTTTTGTTAACTAAATGCTATTAAATATAATTACCATCGTGACATTTAATAATATATACACAGTAATGCTAATAAATCATTATTCTTTTAACAAGTGAAAGCAGGACAGTTCATAATTGACAGTACCAAACGTCGGGTGCACAGATATGCGTGGCATAGGGCAGTACGAAAGAGTATGGAAGGGAAAAAGAGAGTTCACTGCCAGGTTGGACCTCTTTGCTTATTTCTGTTGTGTTTTTGGCTTGCTAATACTTCCAGAGGTACCAACCACACAGCATGAAATTCTATCTGAAATAATGTGGCGTGCATTGGCCATGTTTTTTTACATTGTTAGCTGCAAGAGTGTGCTAGTATCGCAATCTCGTCGTTGGTGGAAGTAAAAGTATTGGTAAAGGCGATGTCGTATATTAAATGTGTGTGTAAATTGTCATTGTGACTTGTTTTTAATTTGTAAGACAACGAAAAAATTAATTTATCTCGCCAGGGTGCGGATTCGAACTTGTATACCTGTACTTACCACACGCCCTTAACCACTCGACTATCAGTACACATATGAAATCATATTGCTATGATCAGTATATAAGTAATCTTTACGTATTTTTAAAAAAATATTCATCTTTTCATTAGAATGGTGTGTTAAATATTTCTTTGAAACTTTATATTATACTGTAAAAATTTTGTCTCACATGTCTGAACTTTGTAAAGGATTGAAAAACCTTCGCATTATTATTATTATTACTGGTACGCGAGTTAATGGTTATCACATCATTTTATAAATTGAACATAATAAGTAATTTTACTCAATTAAACGTCGCACTAACTATACTTTTGTTTTAACATTTCAAAATTAAAATTATGTTTACTCTCGTTTAATTTAAAATTTGTAATGGTTTTCACAAGTTTGACCAACGACGGCAGTGTAATGTTTAGTCAGGAAGTCCAACTCAACGCCATAAATAATCGTTGGAGAATTTTCTCTATTTACCAAACACTTTAAAAACCTTCAATTTCAAAAAGTAACTTCCATTTCATTTACAACAGCATTAATATTGTTAAAATGCTTAAATTGCAAAATAATACTTTCAACTTTGAATCACATGTTGATGTTGGTACAACCAGAATCGTTAGTCGTCAATAAGAGAAGCATTTGCCCTATCTAGTGACAGGCCCCTGGGCAGTACGACACTAAACAACTGTGCTTCTGGTGTGAGTCACTAGTCGACACAGTCTATCCCACCCATACACACGCACGTACACGCAATCGGCTCGACTATAAATGACAGTTGTGGATACACTAGTACACGGTGAAAAGAAAATGGGAAACAACATTGTGTATGTTTAAAGTTGTTCTGTGAATGTGATATACAAGCAGATTATTTTCAAACGGCTGGCCGAGCTTGAGAAGTGAAAGAACTGCAAAACAAAGGGAGTAGTGTTATAATCACATTCCATCTGCTGAGCAAGTGAGCGTCAGGAGCTGTGACTAGGTAGTGGTAAAAAGTAGCACAAGTGACAGGTTAGACACGTCGTGTATGTTGTTTTTGAACTAAACAGTTTCCAGATAGTTCCTTGCGCATACAAATTATCGTACACGTGTGTGTGGTCGCTTGCTGCCAAGACAAGGTTCCAAAAGAATTACTGTTGCCGGCAAAGTTTGTGCCTAATATGTCGAAGAAAAGTCTTATACTGTATCGTCACATGTGAGCTCTCGATCATTGGATGGCTGGTTAGTTAACAGTGTCGTTGCAACAGGAAATAAATCCTATGTTACATTGCTGTGTTTTAGTTCGGGACAGGTGATTTAATCGTTCAGTTGCGTTTTTTTTAATCCTCGGTAATATATCATTCTGTGCGCATGAAATACTATATGTGCGTGGAATGGATTAACTACGACTTAAATGAAGACCCCAACGTCCGTCGTGATTCTATTTCCCCTCCACTACGAGGCTAGATTCAGTTTCTCTGCTTGCCGCCAGTCAACAGTTCGCGAAACGTGCGGAGTATAGATGTTAACCATGACATACATTCATTCAGTATGTGCCTATTGAAATAAATTACTATTTCAATCAACAACATTGCGATAGTGCCCTGTAAATAGTTTCAAAACGCCGACATTTTTTAATTTACGTTGCCGACGTTACTTATGTTTCATTATCATGAATTCATGCTTGATGTTAAGCTACAGAAGGGTCGTATATGCACGTCCCGAGTATCATTTATTCAAAATACATCACTCTATTGAAAAAAATATTATTAAAAAAAACTTTATTGCAGAATTCTTGCAAATAACTTCCAAAAACTGTCGTTTTTGGATGCAAGAATCTATATTGCAGTTGAGGTTTCTTATTAATTTTTAGCCAAAGTACTTTTATATATCCGCTTCCATTGTATATATTTATTCAAAATACTTCACTCGACTGAAAAATATTACTATTTCAATAAACTTTGTTGCGGTATTGTTGCAAATAACTTGCAAAAACTGTCATTGTGGGCGCAAGAATTTATGGTATCGGTAACATTTATGATTTATATTGAACTAATCAAAGGTCGTAGATCCACTTCATTGGCATACTTTTAAAAATAACGCACTTGCTTTTCAAAATAAATGTGTATCATTTTATAAAAACACGTAATTTTTCCGCCAAAGACAAGTAAATGCCGATTCAATGATAAAAAACTGTAATTGTCGACATTTTAGAACTTACGTATCGCCGAAAATTTGTCAAAATTCTAATAATGACCCTTCTGAAATAACGACCATATATTTCCGGGAATTGTGAAGGGTCGTTAAATCGGGAGTTGACTGTAGTAGTAAAAGTATTAACTATCTATATATATATATATATATATATATATATATATATATATATATATATATATATATATATATATAGACACACACACAAGCGTAATATCCTGCTATTGATTACGCACTCATCACATAACATTTGTGCTTTTTTTGTCAGATTTGTGTTCGGTGGTATTTCTTTGAGATTCACATTCAGCAGATTAGTTTTGTTGGCAAAGTTTTGAGGCAGCAACTGTCCTTGAGTAGCAGTAAGGACATGGTTGTATTGTGTGTTGGGATACCATGCTGTTTATTTCTCACCAAGTTCACTTCACCTCAACCATCTCCAGCTGTGTGTTGCAAGTTCCATAAAGTGTCTGTGGTATCGTTCGTGTTAGGCAGCAGTATGTATTGGTTTAAGCATCATGCACTCTGTGAAAGTATTGTTACAATCTTTATATGTGGGCAATTACTATGAGTTCTTTGGGATAGGGGTCTTATAATTACAAATAAAAGAGTTAAATTAAGTACTGGATTTAATAGCTCACAAAGCTACGAAATACACAAAACAGTAATCAACTAGAACTCTCACAACACAATTAGTTATGCACACAATTACTCCTGTGTCAGACACGTTAATTAACTTTGACAATTAAAGCACAAGAAAAGTCTACCATCAATTAATTAAACACTATAAATCACAATAAAATTCAGTCATATATCCAATCAACAGTCTTTCTAATAATGACAATGTACAACCTTATCAGTCCGAAGTGGTGATGGCTCACCATGTGCTGCGCAGCACCCCGAGGGCATCGCTGTCTTCACTCTTGAGGTCTTCGGTTCGACTCCCGTCGCGCACCTCCTCTTCGCCTGTCAGCCCGCCGCAGCAGTCCTCTTGTATCGCCAAACACTGCTCCGAAGGTAGCCGCCTGCCGCCTCACAGTAGACTTTGACGTCACCAAGATGTCTTCACCAGTCTCTCTCCACAGGCGTAACACCTTCCTCTAGCACTTCCAATAGCGAACTCTCCTCAAATGTGCCGATTCTCTGGTTTTATACTAGCCCAGACAGTCGGGTGTTCCCCGCATTACAGGGGTCTAAAAATAGATATTTCATCATGTTTCGGATGTGCTTGTAGTCACGTCGGCCGCCCTCGAAGGGTTAAGACGCAGTTGGGACAGGTATCTATGACGTAGTTTCGGCGGGATTCCCACTATGAGCCACCCGGGCTTTGAATCATCGGCCAG
>PNEQ01085836.1:0-13046 GCA_003012365.1 Medauroidea extradentata | reverse complement strand
TATGCAAAATTTTATTGTCTACAATTTTGTACTAAAATATTTTTCGCTAGGACTAACCATAGTCGAGATAAACATGAAAAACAAAAAACATGCACACATTTTGGCACACCCTGTAGTTGGCTCCTCTCGCAGACTCCAGGACTTTTGGTATATTGATCTCCAAACACCTCCGAACACATCCCAAAAGTCGAAAAAACTCAGCACGAAAGTCTGTCTAGAAACCATTCATTGACTGGACTACATGAGGTTGTTTGCTAATCGTGACGACAAAGGTAGCTTGCCAGGGCAAATATTCTAGAAGTTTTGCCATAAGAGCTCCATGAGAGTAAGAGAGACAGGGAAAGGTGAGCAGCATGTGACCGCCTGGCTGACCCCGACTCAGACATAGATTATAAAAGGGACTGGATACGAGAGCAGAGAGGTCAGTATGAGTGGAAGGAGCACGGTCATGTCTATGAGAGAGTAGCTAGATACTGAATCTTGTTTGTATTCTCAAAGGTAGTTGTGAGATTGATGTAAAAGCACTTGAGATGAATACAGCCTCGTGAATTCTCTCCTGTCTGTGTCTTATTGGAGTTAACCCCTTGAAACAACCGTTCATACCATCCTCATCGAAAGGTCAATGTTGACGATAAACCGCTGGGCGCAACAACACTATGCAGTAACTCTACAAACTTTCAATTAATATCAAGACTGACAGACATGTAAACGTTAGCTCAGACAAACAGGAAGGTGGGTAGGAATCTGTCAGGTTCTGTAATCAGAAACTGCTCCACCATTTGCCTGGAGTAAAAAAAGTAATCCAACCCAGCTCGACTGGCATGCAGGATGAAGGTTTATCACAAGGTAATAGTTGAGTAGGGACTCTCTGGAGGAGGTTTTATAAGGAATGTAAAATTTAGCAATGTGCAAAAAATATTATTAAAAAATGAACTGGAATACAACATTAGCTACAAAACCTCTCAATATAACTAAAAGTTTAGTAGCATTTAGTACAAATACAAAGTTACGAAATTTTTTGTCCGACATAGATACACAAAACTTACATTAACCTTTCAGTTTAAAGTCCATCAGTTTAATGATTCTTTCATTTTTAAGAACTATATTTAGTGCATACTTAAGCTTCGGAATTCTCAGATGACTTTCAGTGGCTTATGGTGGCATGCCAAAACATACTTTAAACCAGCCTGAGATGACAACGAGTGCACGGTGGATAGCAGCAAGAAGCACAGTTGAGTGGAGGAACAGACACGACTCACCCTTCCTCTCGGTACACGAGCGCCATGGAGCCGAGCGTGGTGCGGTACTTGATCTCCCCCGTGACCGGCTGAGGACCCTGGATGCGGCTTTTGGCCACGTCAAAGGGGATGTTGACGCACGACGCAAGCGTCCCAGACACAAAGCCGATGGCCACCTTACGGAAGAACTCAGGCACTGGTTCCTGAGGGGAAAAAAATCTGTATCACTATAGCCAGCTCACCTTCACTTCGTACGAGACACCATTTTAAAAAAATACATATGATACAGATACTACCATGTCTTTGATAATGCTCAAATATCACAATAAAACCACATCTACAAATATTTCTTCAGCATAACAGTAACAGGAAAAAAAAATAGAACACAATTGTGCATACATGACTATTTCTTTAGTAAAATAAAAACAAAAAGTACTCTCTGAAGTTTTATAAAACAGAAGCGTACAATAAATGACCAGTTACTACAGGCAGTTTTCGCCTAAATGAGTGTGACCAAAACCATGACTATACAATTTATGGAAATGAGAGTGTGTACAGTATTTAGTTTCATTGTAAAATGTTATACAGTATTTCTGCAATTATAAACATTAAGTAACAATGAATGCACTATTTACTACAGTAGATCCCTGGTTACACTATCAGCCAATTCCTTGGAAAAACTTGATAAAAAAAATAGAGTAAAATATATTTCATATTTTACCTGAGAATTGCGACAAACATCATTAATCTGAAATCTGGTCTGCGAGAACAAACCTCTGTGCATTTGGTAATATCTATATTTCTGGTAAATAGGGTTGTGCGAACATTTGCTATAACGAAACAGTACTGATTAATCTGAATATTTATTTTTGGTTTCGGGAAAAAAAAAATCCACTCAAAGTCAAATGAAAAAAAAAATTCTTGTCTTTGACAAATATTTGAGTTCTTGTCAAATATTCATTTAGTTAACTAACAACTTCAGCTTTAAAACGTTTGCAAGCCTCGACTGTAAACTTATTTTTCTATGTCTGTTTAGCAGGAAATTTTGAAACTACTGTTACACTGTACGACCATTAATGGTACAACACAATGTAGCTGATAATGTGTCTTTCAGGGGTAAATAAATACACAACGAAACACTCTTTAGCATTATAAAACACTCGTTTAACTTTCATTAAGGTCAAGTTCTCGCAAAATTAGTATTATTTTTGTTTCAATTTCGTGAATTTGAGTGAAAAATATTTTTAGTTTTCATTTCAATAAACAAAAATCATATTCGCACAATCCTAGTATTTAACATAGGGATGGCACAAACCATTCCAGAAAGCCTGGAATTTCATTAACAGGCAGTGAAATTGCACAGTAACATTCGTTCAATCTAGGGAAAACAGTAGGGTATACTCTGTCTTGTGTACCTTCTCCATATTTTGACATATCCCTTCTGAAAAATGTGCCTGACAGTTCCATTGTTGGGAGCTTTAAACTTACCTGACTTCCTGGAAAAGTACAGTCTCCACAATACTGTATACAGACATATTTCTCAGAAGTAAACTGTCAAAATATGGAACACTTACATGAGATAGGCTATACCTGCTATGATCATATGTATGCACCAATTCCTTAGTTGCAGAAAAAACAAAAATCCCAACAAATAATGTTAAGAGGCCTAACCTTATATTCTGGCAGGTAACCCTTGACGGAGTGATAGAATCCAAAATAAACCATGTTGAAGACTCCATTCCTTGCAATTGTTGCTGTCAATCCTTTATTCAGCCCACGAAGGCCAATACCCTGTATAGGAGAGGGGAAAAAACGAAATTAGTTATTACTTACACTTTTAAAAATACAAAAAAAAGTTATTCAGCACCTGTATTTTGTTGCAAGTGAAAGCCCTACAGTTTGCTGGGAGCACTGAAACAATGTCCAAACCACATATAAATACCTACAACTCACGTACATACTACTGTACACAAATACAAACAAAAAATATTTGTCAATTGAAGGGTGCATAACCCAAACACAAGATACGACGGTGGAGGAAAACTTACTTTTAAGCCATGAATTGGCCATTCACAAACTACGGTGACTTCCTAGATAGGCTATGCTTGTGTGTGTCAGGAACAAAATTTATGAGGTGCTAAGGCTACCCCTGACCAGTACACCAAGCGCAACTCAATCAACTGGCTTACTTTACTTACTTTTCCCTATGGGACTTAAAACAAATGATTTTATTTGTGGTGTAAGGTACTTGGCCACCCCTCTCCTCTTTTTTTTTTTTTTTCCAAATTTTCTTTTACGTTTGTATATGATTTACCGCTTAACAGCGAGTTCTGATATTTGGCTTCAACTTCTGTAAATGTAATTTTTAATTGAAGGATTTGTTTCCTCATTAATATAAAGTAACCAACGTCAATATAGGCTCAGAGGATCCCAGGGCGTTTGACATAATTTAATTTGTTAATTGTTGTGGCACGCAGCAATTTGCTTTTTTTTTTTTTGTGTGGTCGCTCAGTTGGTGTGGGCGAACCGGCCTGCCTTATTTTCAGCCCACAGTGTATGTTGGTGTGTGTGACGACTCCAGTTGTCTTAAATTACCTAAGGAAATATTTTGAAAGATAAGACATTGTAGCCTGTAAGCAAGGTATGGACTGACACGTGCTCGAGTTGAAAGATCTTCCAGGAGAGCAATATAAAGACTTTTGGAACTCTGAACCTCGAAATTTAATATAACATGAGAAAATTATTAAGTTACATTGTTGTGTTTTTTTTTTATCGATGGGCCGAACCGATTAATTTTAATAGCAACATGATACGTTAATAGTGTGAAAACAGGTTGACTGTGTATCCAGTAGGGTGATGTGTGTGTAGGATTAAGGAAATTTCATTTTGAGAAAAAGGTATTTTGACACACCTTGTATAATAACGGTAGGTTTCTGCAAGCCATGAAAATCGGAGTAAGGTAGTCGAGTGACGGCTCGAACAACTATGGACGAGATTCTGGATGTTCAATGCAGTAAATAATTATATTTTTTTGTGTCAATGGCTTGCTGTGGGCGCTATTTGGTGTCCAAGAAGTAGGTGGCGCTAACGGTCATTTTGGCCTGACGTCAGGCACGTGATCGGGCGTGACGTCAGACGGGTAGAGGTGCCAACTGCCATGGTACGAGAGGATGAGGATATTATAAGAATATTGGGAATTGTAACGAATTTATATTATGTGTGTATAACGGTTTTCCAATTTGTTAATTTTGATTTAATTTAAGGAGCATGTTGTTAATTTTAAAGCTGATCTGGATACACCGGTAAGGAAAATTAATATTTTTTTTTAGTGAAGGAGTTGCGTTGGTCATCTTGGGCGACTTCCGGGCAGAAGGTTTGCGGAAGTGCCGGACCACCATTTTCCTTCTTAGTGTGGTAGAATCGGAGTAGGGTGGAAGTGTTTTCGGGAGTGTCCGAGCCACGTAAGGGTCGCACTACAGCACGTTTCTATTTAGTTGACTATTTCGGCGGTCGGACCCATCGACCGCTTATGTAAAACTGGCTGTAAGTGTTGCAGTGTGGTGCTAGTAAAAATCGTATCAAGCAATCGCTGGGGTTACTCTTTATTACAAGAAGTCTATGTTGTTTACACATGCTGTCGTTATTCTCTTTTGCACGAACCCACTGGAGGAGACCCCATCTCCACCCTGTACGATAAGAGACAGTTCTACTAACTGAGTAGGGAAATAATTTATTTTCCACTACAGAAATGGAGGTAACGAGGAGGGAGTAAGGCCCACTACAGTGGCAAACATTTTTCTGTCTTTTTGTTTTGTGAATTAAGTTTATATTTTTCTAAAATACAGTAGAACTCTGTTATAAAAATTCTAAAGGGATTAAAAAATGTTTACTTTATAAAAGGGAATTCCTTATAAGAGGGTAATTTATTGCTATAAAACAGTTTAAGGGACCAAGCAAAAAAGAAGCCTTATAAAATGAAAATGTTATACAGAGTTCATTATAACAGGGTTTTACTGATGGCAAACTGAAGAAGTCATTTTACCTATTCTGAAGGCCCCAAAAATAATATTTCTACAAAGCATACTGTGTCTTAAAAGTTGCAGAATATACATACATTTACAAATACACTGCATGTTAACAGTATTATGTAGCAAGAGCATTGTAGCTAGTAGCCCTTGTGAACATCTGCTGTAACTGTACAAGATAGGTGGTTTGAGGACACGGATGAAGCTACACACAGAACAGTAGTCCCTGTGGTGTGGGACAAGCTGTCCCCTCGTGATATTTGCTGTGCATGGAAACTGGCATGTGTTTAGAAGTGACTGTAAGTGAAAGACAAAGAACAGCGTCTCAACCAACACTTCAGTACATGAGTGGGCGGGAGTAAAATCTTCTCACAAACACAATGCAACCATTGCTTCGTACACATAATGCACTAGAAACTGTTTGGTAGTTGACACTGGTGATACACAGATGTGTCTGGTGTCTGAAGAAGAGAAACAAAACTAGAAAGTTTGCACATACCATATTGTCCTGGATGTAAGAGCTTCGCATGTAAGTTGACCTGTTCTGGATTCAGGGAAAAAATACTTCCATTTCTAAATGCTTCAAAACTAATTCTCTCTTTCGTACAAAACGCCTCTATCATTGTAACATCACAAATTAATAATATAACCGTTCCGAAAACCAACAAAGAATATTAGATATAGTTATGCAAGTTTTAATGAGAATAATGTAGGTACTGTTTGAGATGCTACCATTTAAGTCAAGATCTGGATTTACGTACAAATTTTTTGGTAAAAATTATTGACGTATGTTCAGAACAATACTGTGTTTTACCCAGTAATGTAACGAAAAGCAGTCCACTGAAATTGATTCACATATTTTATGCATCGGCAATATCATTTCCACAAGGACATTGAACACTACATCTTTAAAACCATGATCTTCCATTTATTTCAAACAATTGCAAATAACTCAAATATTTTTTAACCAAGCGCTTCCAAAAAATTTCAGACTGTGTATATTCATACTATACACAATTTTGGGACAGCGTTTTTTGAAATAATGTACATGATAGCAAAAAATTATTTTGCTTGATTTTGGCTTATTTTGACAACAATATGTGTGATATATCAGGGGCAAAAATTTAAAAATCAGTTTCGTGTATTGTAACAGAAAAATTCAGCTACAAACAATGATATATAAGTGTTAAAACTGTAAGATAAATTTTTGATATATGTATTAATTCACGCTAAAAAAAACATTTTCGAAACCACTCCAAAACTAAAGAGCGAGGCCAATAACCTTGAAAGATTAAATAAAAAAGTTTAATACTGTAAAACTGGTAAGTAGTAACACAAGTCACTGATACATATTATGTGTCGGTAACGGGAAGACACAGACTTAACTGCCAGTCCACATATGATATATTATGTTCACAGTGGTTTCCCACATGAAACTTTAAAGCAAACAGTTTTTGTCAGAGAATACTGATATCACTTCTACCTCATAATGTGTTTGTAGCGGCAGTTCCATGAATGAGCGAACTAGGGAACTGTCCAAGGCCCCGTGTATACAGGGGGCTATGCGCCAGCAGTCGCTAAAATATTTCTTGGTGAAATGAGATGTGAAAATAATACACCTATAACAACTTCAAAATCACAATAACAGATGTAATGATTCTTTGCCATTTCAGTTAAGTTTCTTTAGCTCAAAAGAAATCTTTAACTAAGGTGGAAACAAATCAAGAACTGTTCAACGTGACATGTATAAAATAGTTATCCATGTATGTAAGTTTTAGACCAGTTTTTATTGTGAATCAAATAACACAGGACCGATGTTGATCACAGATCATGATAATCTGCTGATTTTAACAAATTGGCATCGGTACTGATTGGCAAATGAATTACTGATCACCAAACGCAGTTCATTACATAATAAACTAAAATAAATATCATATTATGCTAAAAATGTTGAGGTTATATGATTCAAATGTACTTCCAAAAACTTAGGTCAGCCTTCAATCACACCATGAACAAAAACACAACAGTACAATATTAATTTGCGTACGCCTATTTTAATATCATGCCAAATCATCCTTCGCCTGATATTTTTATCATAATTCACAAATAAAAAAATTTCATTTTCATGAAAATAAAAACGTTTAACCTAGGTCTACTGCATTTACAAACAACAACTAATGAAACATAACCTGTTAACCTGTAGGTTAACCAACTTTGATACTCACTAAGGTGTGTTCCACTGCACATCAGTATGTAAGGAACAAGAAGCAAACAGTGATACGAGCCAGTAATAATTTAGTGACGAAAAACACTGTGTTGACCACTACTGGTATTCATAAATTCCTGTGGTGTGTTTATCTTTGGTCATAGTTAGAGTTGTTCCGATACCGATACTTAGTATCGGTATCGGCCGATACTTCGGCTTTTTTACATGTATCTGTATCGGGCATGGTATCGGGCCGATACTGTGGTATCGGTAAATTATCATTTCAAACAGAAACGTAGCTGATGCGATAAGGAATGAAGCGAGAGCGACTATCTCACGTTTCTTTTATCTTCATTTCTTGCCGACGCGGCAACAATAACTACGCAGCTGGCTGGAATGGGCTAGTGACCTTGGCTGAGGGAGAAAACCTCTTCAGATTTTTTAAAACGAAAACAAATCATTAATCATGCCACTACATATTAAAATTTCGCTTCAAATAACGAAATTCTGTGATGGTTAGCAAAAAAATTAGTTTTGTATATACAAGTTTACTTTGGTACTACATCTCGCAGTTTCATTGAAAACTTTTCCGTGATAAAAAAACGTAATGGTTCTCGAACACGCGGCGGCGACTGCTGTGTAAACTATCGTCTCGCGGCGGCGATGAGAAATTGAGAACTATTCCGTGAACAGTCCGTCCGACATCTCGCGGCGGCTGTGAAGTGTTCAGCCACTTCCCCATCTTGTTTAAATATTTCTAAAGTGTTTTTATTTTCTTATTTAAATTTATATGTAAATCTTTCTTAACAGGCTATATGCATTTTCAGGGTGAGTTTGTCAGGTGTCCGGTATGATACAACAGAATTCAATAGCCTAGTAATTGGGGACATGTTAATTTTAATTCATCTTTTCAAAATTCAATATAAATATAGTCAAGGAATTTTAAAGTAGAGTCATTTGCTTATTTTCCTGGCTTGTTTGGTTTCAAATTGACCACAGTAAAATTTTAATTATTTTTGGTGATATAACTTTTTCTTGTATTTTGACCAATTTTTGAGTTTTGGCAATTTTAGCTTATTATTAAATTTTCCCTGGTGAAGTGAGTAACTTCAGGTGTTGCAAGCTTCTCCAGGCTGTAGGATTTCTGGCGCCGACGTTGTGGTTGATCGCTTGCTTCATGGAATTCTCTCCATGACGTAGGTTACTGACGCACGTAGGTCAGCCATCTAAGGGGGTTGCTTAGGGTATTGCGCCGCGAAAGTAGTTCCACTGTTGCGCACTTTTTGTCCCCAATTATTATATTTGTGTGGATAAACAATTTTATTTCAATGTAAAAACTATATATTCAAATTTTGGAATTGTTTGTTATGGGTTTAAATGTCATTTTACTGCTTTTGGGGGAATTGGAGTCTGTTGTATCACTCCGCCGAGGGATACCTTAGCTACCATGACCGTCCATGATTTATCAGTCGTGCAGGGATGGCGTGAGAGGAAGGACGTGTCGGGCAGATGGGGGAGAAAGCCTCGAGTCCGTTGGCGTGACTAAAAGGGACATAGATTTTTTTTTCTGCTTCTTTGCCTTTTATCACAGGCAGTAGTGAGGTGATGGGTGTTGTGGAGTTACGAACAGGAAAACAGGGCCGAGTTTGTTCGTTATAGATATTCCTTAATTTTTCCATCAGTTTGTTTCCTTTTTTCTAACTAAGTTAATAACTGTGTAGAACTTAACCCATACGACAAGTCGGACGGAAGAATCATGGTAGCTAAGCGTCTGTCGAAAAGTGAATTTAAATGCAAATTGCAATATTTTTATTTATTTCTGTTATACTGAACGGTACCGCATATTATGAAATGTAATGCACCTATATAAATAAATATAACTACTGACAAATCTTGAGTGTCTCACTTCAAGTTAAAACCTGGCTAATGGTGTAGAAAAATTAATCCAACTGAGCTATCCGGCGCACTTCACGAAACATAACCTCAAGGCCCACTACAGTGACTACAATAACAACAGACCACAGCAACACGCAGCAGACGCAAGGACGCGGCACATCATTGTCGCCGCGAACAGGGACCGAGGGAACCCAAGTACCTCGGGGGCCCAGGACCCTTGGAACAACGAGTCACGACTTCGCCGGAAACAACTATCATCGGCAGCACCAGACAACGGCCAGCGGCAGTCGGGAAGGTACAGTTCACCCAGAAAAAAAATGGAACTCAGGTCAGTGTCGAATCGTGAAAATGCTTTTATTAGGGAGGACATGTTCAAGATTGTTTTTGTGTTTTGCTTAATGAGACGGTAATTTTTGTTTGTTGTCCTTGCAAACAACAAAATGTAAGGTTAGGTTTGGAGTAGGCTTAGGCCTACATCATATATCAGAACTGCTAGTATATTATAAGTGCAACATGGCTAATCAGGACGTGGCAGATTTGTTTAGGAGTATGTTTGCAGCCTACAACAGAACATTAGAAGATTTTAGTACAGGGTGGAAAAGTGATTTGGAAAAAGTAAACAAGTTATATAGTGGTAATCCTGAAGTTAAAGAGGTAGAGGTGAATCAAGATATTTTCGAAAGTGAAACAGAAATAGTACAAGTAGGCCTAAGTGTAGAGAAGGTAAATGAGGTGCAGAAAGGTAGCAGGGTAGAAGAAATAGATGTTGAAACTGACGGGGTTTTACTAGACAGTGAAGGTATTAGTGATGATGAAGTTGAGGGGGGTGTAGCAAAAGGTAAAGATATAAGTGATGATGTTGAAGGATCAAAGGAGATTGAGAGTGTGGCAGATTTGGCAAGTGGGACAGAAATTGTCGAGGGTAAGCTGAGGCCTACCAACAGTAGTGTGGTTGGTAACAGTTTGTTGAGGCTGCAAAGAGTGGAGATGGACAGAGCCTTTCAATGGGCAGGGGCAGCAGATCAAGATGTAGGAAGGGTGAGGAATGTTGAACAGTGGGGGGTGCAAGTGTGGCACCAAGGTAATGTAAAATTTAAAATTCAAGATGGACTGGGGGGTGGTGCAGAGAGCTGTTGGGTAGGAGTGGTACAGAGGACAGTAATATACAAAAAAGTTAGATCAGGGAAGTGTTGTGAAGTGGGGGGTGCAGGATTGGTTGAGAGGAAAGGTGAAGCTCAAGAAGTCGGTGAGAAGTGGCAATAAAAAAATCAAGAGTGTGATTTAGGGACCTGCTGAGGGGCAAAGTTAGAGTAAAAAAGAGATTTGTGGAGATGGAATGTTTTTTGTATGTAATGAAGTGAAATAATTATTTTTGTTATTTTAAATCAATATTGTTTTGTTTAGGTTATGTTTAAGTAAGTCTGTAGGGTATAATTGTGCAAATAGTTATTTAGTCGAGAGACATTTTCAAGTAGTAGTAGTTGTATGAAACAAAAAAAACATTGAGTAATTTTAGGCAGTATGCCAAGGATTAAAATAATTTGCACTAGTTAAGGGTAATTCTAATTTTTTTATCAATCAGTATTTGCTGAAACCTTACATTGGGTAAAGGTTGTGTCGTGTGACCTTTTCTTCTGTTTGTTGGTGTTAGTCTAGTGTTTGTTCTGATCGTAACTGCAGTTTTTGTTGTGAAGCCTTAAGAATAATTTTGAGTGTTAATTTTTTTATTATGAATAACTGTTAGGAGACTGCACCATGCTCGGCATAAATTTAAATTATTAATATGTCTTCTTTATGAAAATCAAAACAACTCATCAGAAATTTATATAATGTATGCTTTAAGTGTAATGACAAGGTATGAAAGAGTAGTTTTGTTTGCATGTACCAATTATATAATTCTGAAATGTTGTTCTATCTTCACAAATTAATTCTGAATGCCACCAGAGCTTTAATAAAATAAGATTAATACCCTAGTGGGATTTTATTTGAACAATATGTGCACTGAGAATCAAGTAACTTGTGTAGTGGAAAAGTATATATTTTGTTTACCCTTTTGTTGGATGATGTTTTTTTTTTTTTTTTTTCTTTGAAAGAATGGCAGTACCTCTGTGAGTTGGAAACTAATCTTTTAGCCTAACATTGAGTTGGAGATGTAAATTAATATATTGGATTTGAGGTGGGTATTTGTTAGCAGACCTGAGCTTGGTAATTGTGGAAGTGGAGTACTAGTTTCGACCTTAACTTGAAATACAATTTGTACTTTGTGTTAAATTAAAATTGAAATCTAAAGGAAATGCATGTTGTATAGCAGCAAAGCTAAAAATCTGGTTCTGTTTTGTAAAATCTTTATGATTTTTGCACAAAAAAAAAGTTGTATGTTTAGTTGTTTACCTTTGAGTGGCCATTGATGGCCGGAGCTTAAAGAGAAGGGAGTGCTGCGAGGAAGGTGAAAGGAATGTATGAAGTTGATTTTGTGATGTAATTTTTTTTATTGTTAGGGAGCCTCGTCGTCGTTCCAAAAGGTTGTACCCTAAATGTGTTTGTAGTATGTAGCCTCGTCGTTGTACCAAAAGGCGTGATGATTGTGTGTAGTTATGATGTTTGCCTCGTCATTGTACCAATAGGCAGTATAATTGTTTGTATTTGTGAGGTTTATCGTCGTCGTTATAAAATGTATTATGTGGGTTAAATTTATGGTGTTTGCCTCGTCATTGTTCCAAAGGGCATGATTGATACCTTTAGTTTGTGTTTTGTTGGGCAGCCTCCCCGTAAGCAGTTTAAACCTATTGTCTTAAACAAGTGCATTTTACCCAAAGTATTTGAAAATATTTTGTGATGTTATAAGTTTGGTAAAATGATATTATTTAAGAAACTTTTGGGTATGCCTACATGTAAACAATGTCCTGTTGTAAGGAAAGAAAAAGCAAATATGTTTAGGGTTGTGTAATTGAATTACTTATAATTTTGTGCCAGATTGAATCAAATTTGTAATCACGTATTTTGGAATGTAAGTGCAGGCTCAGGGATATCTGACTATCCACTACATGTAATAATTTAAATGTTTCTATCTAGTTGTTTTTTCTCTTGCTTTGGTGGTATTTCAGCGTGTGCTATAGCAACCAATTAGTTTTGAAGTTATGCTAGAAATTTTATATGTTTGTCTTTGTTTATTGCATTACGAAATATTGTCGATATATTGTCAGTGTTTGGTGTAATGGTGATTAATGTTGAGATATTGTGATTGATATTTAGTAATTCTGCGTTATGGTGAGATGTCTTTGTGCTGAAGTATGTATAAATTAATCTTCAGTTGTTTTTTGTTACAAAAAAACTTCATATTAATTGGGGGGTTGTGAAGTGTTCAGCCACTTCCCCATCTTGTTTAAATATTTCTAAAGTGTTTTTATTTTCTTATTTAAATTTATATGTAAATCTTTCTTAACAGGCTATATGCATTTTCAGGGTGAGTTTGTCAAGTGTCCTGTGATGCACCCACCCTGCCTGATCATCTGAACTAGGTAGTAGTTATAATTATTATTTTTTTTTGTTGTTTGACTTTGAATATAAGTATGTAAAGGTAACTGAACCGTGTAATGAATAATGGCTGGTCCGGTGGTATATGTATCGCTGCAGTCTTGGGGATCCTGCTGGAGGGGACCACGTTCGGTTCCCGACTCACCC